>MJUU01050086.1:49446-64363 GCA_002080025.1 Modiolus philippinarum
GTCAAAGTGACCTAATTTTGCCTGGATGCTGACCTACCATCAGAGATGCATGCATATGCAAGGTTACATGATCCTACCATGTATAGTGACTGAGATCTGAACTCGGACATAAACTTGAATGTAAGTCATTCAAGCGGAAAATATAGGTCAAAGAGACCCAATTTTCTTGGAGGCTATGAGATAGCCCAAGATGCATCTGTATACAAAGTTTGATGATCCTACCCTTCATAGTTACCAAGATATATACCTAAATGCGGACGCGGACGTAGACAAGGACGCCCGGGGTACTCCAATAGTCCTCCTCAACTTCATTGAGGGGAACTAAAAATATGGCGTCAAAAGCCTAGAGTTACATGACTTCCGTTTACAAGTTAGGAAAAACGAAAAATAAAATTTAGCAGAATACTTTCTTTTTTCTAAAATTACAGTATTCTTGTTTGGTTTCCATGGCAACCGAAAGATCCACCATCCATTACAACCCATAACAGAACACCATTCAAAAAAAATTTGTGCAGGGGTTCCCCTTATAATTAAAGAAATACATAGTGCTGAAATAAAAAGATGCAGACTACTTTTCAAATAAAAATTAAAAAATTTGGGCAGAGGTTCCCTTAAAATCAATAGGGCCAATGTAAAAACTATGTTCCAGATGGTGGCCATCTTGGATGAGGTACGGACCTACCAGATACATTTTTTGGATGGGACCACCTAAGGACCATTGTGGCTTAGATTGGTTCTAATTGGACTAGTAGTTTCTGAGAAGAAACTCTTTGAAT
The DNA here is from genome assembly GCA_002080025.1 of Modiolus philippinarum. Classification (NCBI taxonomy): domain Eukaryota; kingdom Metazoa; phylum Mollusca; class Bivalvia; order Mytilida; family Modiolidae; genus Modiolus; species Modiolus philippinarum. The sequence goes on from MJUU01050086.1 coordinate 50,223, forward strand.
GTTTATTCCATAAGGTCCAATGTTAAAACAATGTTCCCGCTGGCCGCCATCTTGGATGAGGTAAAGACCTGCCGGATACCTTTCTGGAAGGGACTATCTAAGGACCATTGTGACTTAGTTTGGTTATAATTGGATGGGTAGCTTCTGAGAAAAAAATCTTTGAATGTCTTTCCCATAGGGTCCAATGTTAAAACTATGTTCCCCGCTGGTGGCCATCTTGGATTAGGTACAGATCTGCTGGATACCGTTTTTGGAAGGGACCATATAAGGACCATTGTGACTAAGTTTGATTATAATTGGACAGGTAGTTTCTGAGAAGAACTTTGAATGTCTTTCCCATAGGGTCCAATGTTAAAACTATGTTCCCCGCTGGCTGCCATCTTGGATTAGGTACGGACCTGCCGGATATCTTTTTTGGAAGGGACCATCTAAGGACCATTGTGACTAAGTTTGGTTATAATTGGACTGGTTGTTTCTGAGAAGAAGATCTTTGAATGTCTTTTCCATAAGGTCCAATGTTTAAACTATGTTCCCCGCTGGCGGCCAACTTGGATTAAGTACGGACCTGCCGGATACCTTTTTTGGAAGGGATCATCTAAGGACCATTGTGACTAAGTTTGGTTATAATTGGACTGGTAGTTTCTGAGAAGAAGATCTTTGAATGTGTTTACCCATAGGGTCCAATGTTAAAAACTATGTTCCCTGCTGGCGGCCATCTTGGATGAGGTACAGACCTGCCGGATACCTTTTTTAAAGGGCACCACCCAGGGACTATTGTGACCAAATTTGGTTCCAATTGGCCCAGTGGTTTCAGAGGAGAAGATCTTTGAATGAAAAATTTACGCCGGACGGACGGACGACAGACGGATGACGGACGCCGGAGGCCAAGTGATGGCAAAAGCTCACCAAGGTGAGCTAAAAAAGCAACCCAGAATAAGGCCACTGACAATGCACAGACAGTGAAACACAAAATTCACACGTTGAACTAAGCTTTCGTCATTTCTACTTGTGTTTTTTCCATTCAGCACCTGTTGCCCATGTGTCCGTATCAGAAATTTGTTTACATGCCGTTCAAGCAACCAAAACGCTCTTGTGTCTATGTAAAATCGTTTCACAGTAAGAACGTTTTATCCATTTTAAATTGCAGGATATCAATTATATTAGCAAAGATGCACTTTATTTAATCCATTGAAGTGCAATGACAAACCATTCTTCCGAAATCACCCGAAGTTTACCGATGATAATTTTCCGTTAAGGGGGGTGTGCAATTGTTTTTCTTGAATAATTCTTTTAAATGATCACCAAATTCTTTCAAATCTGTGTGAATTACTTTATTTTCTCACTAAATCATTGTTTAATTTCAAAAATATGATTTTTTCAAATTGAAGCACCTGTATTTCTTCATAGTGCATTTCAACTGACAGGGTCATGACATTAGAAAGCGTTGCAATGCAACCTTTCTAAAAACTGGCCAAATCCTTCAATTTTAGCTTCCGTAATATAAATGATGGTGATTTTCTTCATCTAATCTATCCAAAAGAGCTTGAAATTAAGAATACTACAGACACTTCCACATATAGGCCTCATTCCTAGACCATCATCTTGAAATTGACAACAGAGGTAGATTTCAAACTAAGCTGTGCAACAAACGTGATGACTTAACATTTCCAATAGTCAACTTCCCTTTTCTTTGTAGCAACAACCCAACAGCGCCAGAATACAGAGTTTACATCTCCCAGCTCATTTGCTATTCAAGAGCCTGTGGGTGATACAGTGACTTCCTTGCTAGATCCCCATTGATCACAAATAGGCTTCTTAAACAAGGGTATGTTACCCAAAACTTGAAGTCATTCCTCAGGAAGTTTAACGGTCGACATCACCATCTTGTGGACAGCTATGGGATATCTGTTTTCCAAATAATAACAGATCTTTCTCTTTAAAAACTGGATTGTTGTTTCCTCTACCAGATTTGACATGTTCAACATGGCCAGTGTCTTATAAGAAGCAGGAGATGCTTACTCTATCGGTGCATCTGATCTCAACCATGGTTTTTTTATTGGGTCAGTGTCGTTCATCTTTGTGTGTATCTGTGTCTTCATTTTTCTTTTCTGTGTCGTACTCATGTTGTGTCTATGTTTCTTTTTTGTCTCCGATGTTGCCATACCTTGGATTATTCATTTTGGATTGACGGTTCGGTTCTCACTTACTTAAAAAAACAAAAATAATAAAACTTAGATCAGTCTTACTGCCAGTTTATATTCTGTTGCTAATTTGATAAAACTTTGTGCCATGGAAGTCAGCAGTCTTGTTCTCAGGGAGAAGTCATCAAAATCATGTCTGAAGTGGAATGCTATACTGTCTACTACAACCAACTTCACCTGTCAATCACAAACAAAAATAAATTTAATGTACGTGATATGATATCCTGTCTACTACAACCAACTTCACCTGTCAATAACAAACAAAACCAAATTTAATGTGGAAAGCTATCCTGTCTACAACAACCAACTTCACCTGTCAATCACAAACAAAAATAAATTTAATGTGGAATGCTATCCTATCTACTACAACCAACTTTACCTGTCAATAACAAACGAAACTAAATTAAATGTGGAATGCTATACTGTCTACTACAACCAACTTCACCTGTCAATAGCAAACAAAAATAAATTTAATGTGGAATGCTATACTGTCTACTACAACCAACTTAACCTGTCAATAACAAACAAAACCAAATTTAATGTGGAATGCTATCCTGTCTACAACAACCAACTTAACCTGTCAATAACAAACAAAACTAAATTTAATGTGGAATGCTATCCTGTCTACTACAACCAACTTAACCTATCCATAACAAACAAAACTAAATTTAATGTGGAATGCTATCCTGTCTACAACAACCAACTTCACCTGTCAATAACAAACAAAACTAAATTTAATGTGAAATGCTATCCTGTCTACTACAACCAACTTAACCTGTCCGTAACAAACAAAACTGAATTTAATGTGGAATGCTATCCTGTCTACTAAAACTAACTTCACCTGACAATAACAAACAAAACTAAATTTAATGTGGAACGCTATCCTGTCTACTACAACCAACCTAACCTGTCAATAACAAACAAAACTAAATTTAATGTGGAATGCTATCCTATCTACTACAACCAACTTAACCTGTCAATAACAAACAAAAATAAATTTAATGTGGAATGCTATCCTGTCTACAACAACCAACTTCACATGTCAATCACAAACAAAAATAAATTTAATATGAAATATTATCCTGTCTACTAAAACAAACATTACCTGTCAAAACAAAATAACATTTGATTTTAAGTGGAGTGAAATGCCATATTTTACGAAAGGATATCGAGTAAATGAACATGAGACCATAACACATATGTTTACTCCAACTGCAATAATTTTAATGAGTTGTATGGCCATTTGGGAAATTACTATCTACATGTACTATCTACAAAATCCAAATTCTCTAATTCCTGTGAAACTTAAACACCTACTGACTGATATGTTTAAATATTTCCCTCACAAGACAGTTTTCATCTCTCAGAACTTTATTAGTTGAAAATTATGACATCAATTTTTTTTTCCCATTTCCCAACTTTTCCTTTGTGACAGCATGAAAAAAGGCGACTATGCTGGATGACGTTATGCTAAAAGAATACATGAGATAAGGATCAGCAGAAAAAAGGGGACCATGTTTGTGTCAAGTATCGCCTTTAAATCCTTAGAGAAACAAATTCCACAATTGTATCTCGTGAGATACGGCATTTCTCAACTTATTTGCTTAAAATAACCTCCCTTTTGAAATTGTCTTTTCGAAAAAATAAAATGTGGACACAGGATATGTCTCTCCTACCCCTTGCATTGCTTTAGTTTGCACATTGATCTGCTTCAGCAGTCATAATATTAAAATCTAATTCTTTAACTGTGTTTATGATTTCTTTGAAAAAAAAATGGTGTGATCATTTATGACTGAAGGACCAGGGCCACCATCTGGCCTAAATCAGTATGTATTCCTGAAGATGTATCTGCATGTCATATTATCAAATGTTTAGCACAACTGGAACAGGCTGATCTAACTGCTTGCTAAAACGTAAGGTGATCCTTCATGCATGACTAAGAGGTCAGGATCCCATCTTTGTCTGAAATAGTTATGTATTCCCAACATCGACTGGCTGTCAAATATCAAGTGTCTAGGACTACTGGCTGTCAAATATCAAGTGTCTAAGACTACTGGCTGTCAAATATCAAGTGTCTAAGACTACTGGCTGTCAAATATCAAGTGTCTAGGACTACTGGCTGTCAAATATCAAGTGTCTAGGACTACTGGTATAGGCTGTACAAACTGCTTGCTAAAAACTTATTGTGATCATTCATTCATGACTAAGTGACCAGGGCCACCATCTCGGAATGGAATCAGTATGTGCAGTGTGCTCCTCATGACACAAATGCAAGTGGATGGACTACTGGAATATGCTGTACAAACTGCTTGCTAAAAACTTAGTGATTTTTCATGCATGACTAAGGGGCCAGGGCCATCATCTGGGTGTGGAATCGTTATGTACTCATCAAGACGCAACTGCATGTCAAATATCAAGTGGCTAGGACTACCTGTATAGGCTTTACAAACTGTTTGTTAAAACTTAAAGTTATCATTCATTGTGACTTAGGGGCCAGGGCCATCATCTGGGCATGGAATCGGTATGTACTCCTCAAGACGCAACTGTTTTTCATATAAAGACCTCCTTTTTGCCCTTATATCTCAGAAACAACAACAGTGACAGCTAATCCCCTCGCCAGTGGCAATTAAATTTCCAAATTCAGTTAAAGTCTCAAAATATTGACCTCTATCTCAAATCATTTTTGATATACAAGACAAAATGTATAAAATAACCAAAAATTAAACCAATAAAGGGCAATAACTCTTATATGGGTATTTGGAAATATGATGAGGGTAGATGTTATGCACAGAACATTTTTGCAATTAAAATTTAGCCTCAATCACAAGACAAAATATATAAAATCACAAAAAATGGACTATTAAAAGTTAATAACTAAACATGGGTTTTTAGATTTTCTTCAAAATGGGTATGTGGGTAGATATTGAAATGCTGAACAATTTTTGCAATTCAAACTTATCCTCTCAAACTGTTTTTGAAAAAAAAAGATGAAATATAAAATAAATCACAAAAATTTGACCAATAAAGGGCAATGACTCCTACATCATATGGGTATTTGGGTTTTCTTTAAAACATGCATGTTGGTAGAACATTTGTGCAATTAAACTTAGCCTCTTTTTAAAACTGTTTGAAATTTACGACAAAATATATAAAATAACAGAAAATTAGATAAATAAAGGGCAATAACTCCTATATGGGTATTTACATTTTGTTGAAAATGGGAATTTGTGTAGATCTTAATATGTTGAACATTTCTGCAATTTAAACTTAAACTCTATCTGTAGTAGTTTTTTTTAATAAAATATAAAAAAAAAAACCATCAAAATTTGAAAATTTTAAGGAAAAAGGGCATTAACTCCAAATTGTGTCATTAGAATTTCTTCAAAATTGCAGGATGAGTAAATCCTGTCATGCTGATCACTTTTACTCTGTCAGATTTTTAATATCTGCAAGGATTTTTGAGCTATTTGCCAAAAACAGCAATTTACCACTATGTTCTAGTTTTAGTAACGGTGGCCATGCTGTTTGGTACTAACCGAACACAACTTTTTAACTACATACCCTTGTGATGATCCAGGCCAAGTTTGGTTTAAATTGGCTAAGCATTTTCAGAGGAGAAGATTTTTGAAAACTAGAGCATGTTGAAACTGGCCTTGTCAGAAGGGCCCGCAATTTTGATCCTGAAACTCTGGGAAAAAATAAAATTGAGGTAAGTGGGGATTCACATTCTGTTTGACACACAAATGTGTTGATACAATAATTTGCTGAATACAGTGATTTCTTGAAGTTTTACCAAACCATGTCATTTCTCGGCTTCAGACTTAATATCAAATCATTTAATCTGATAAAAGTAAAAAAATCTTATGACAATTAGTAAAAAGTCAAAGTATCGGTTTACAGGAAGTGGATGTCCAACAAATTTGAAAACCACTTACACAAGATCATCATTTCAAAACTTCAAACCAAATTTCAAATCATTCCCTCCAGTAGAAGCCAAGAAATTTGCGACGGAAATTTAGTTTTAAGTAAAAATTCAAAGTCTCAGCAATCAGGAAGTGGATGTCCAACAAACTTGAAAATTGCTTACACAATACAACTCATCATTTCCAAGCTTCAGACCAGAATTTCAAATCATTCCCACATATACAAGCCAAGAAATCTGTGACAGAAAAAATTGTTGACAGTAAGACAGATGGACAAATAGAAAACTACTGGGCACCCGCATCCCGATGCGGTGTCCTAAAAAGTTTACGAGGCCGGACGACGGACGCCAAGTGGTGGTAAAAGCTCACCCTGGCTATAGCCAGGTGAGCTAAAAATGGAATATATAACATCCCTGTCTACCAGTCACCTTTTTTTTTAACTACTGTATTCGACCCAATAAGTGCCCAGGGCGCTTAGAAAATTGAAAAACAGGCTTAATAAAATCGGTAAAACCGGAATTTATGCATGTCCCCTACCGCTATAGTTATGAAGTTCTATAATGCGTCTTTAACTTCCGTTTGCTTAAATCATGGTAAAACGAGAAAGTAAGAGTATTCAGTCATATGAATTTGACATAAATGAATAGAAATCGTTACTCAGGAGTCGTGGCAGTTTGGGAGTTTTGAGGGGGCGCTTGTGCATTTTTACTTTGAAATACGGTGAGGGGGCGCTTATTTGAGCAGGGGCACTAATAAGGTCGAATACGGTATTTAAAACTTTTGTACAATGAGGAATAATACTAAATCTAAAGATAAGCATACTTGCCATTATCCCACTAAATCAGCTGGGAATAATTGAATGAAGGGTAAATCATTATCAATTGAAATCAGTGATCTATCTTACAACTTTACTGCTACTTCTAGATGTTGTAAATTTCTACCTTAGGATGATCTTTGATAAAGTCTGGCAGTAAATGTACAGTGGCCAACAGTTCTATATAGTCATGACAACGGTAGTAATAGATCCTGGTCAAGACATTTTCCATTGTAAATCCTGACATAATACGGTCTGTTTCTGAAATAAACAAAATATAAAGTTGCTTATTTTTCATATAATTAATGAGGTTCGCTCCTCATGTTTTGGGATTTCTGTCAGATTTTCGGAATTCTCTGGTTTTATCCATTTAAATGCATTATAAATTTTTGCCCATAGACCCCTAATTTTTTTCCCATAATTTCATTTTATACATTTTTATAAGTATTCTGTGGAAATTTCATTAATTTTTTTTTATTCTGTCACAATCATTCGTTGGCAGACTTTGCTTATGTAAATCCTATGAAAAATCCGAGGAGTTCAGTTTCCCGCCAAATTTTCAATCACTTAAATCTCAAAAACGAAATCATCAACCTACCATTTTTTTCTCTTAAATTACTTCTTTTTTAATTTTCTAACAAAAAATCACATTTATTGGAAATATTATTTATTTTCAATTAGAGTAGCGAGCCCCCTTAAACAAATACAGTCCAACTTCTATGGCTTCAACACCCAAGGGACTGATGATAACATTTGGAGCTATTGAGGTCGAACAGAGTTGAAATTCAAACAAAGGGACCACAAAAAAGGGTTCAAGACATCTATGGTGTTCGAGTTATTGCAGTTCGAGCCATTGAAGTTCAACTATTTATACATGTTCATTTTCTTATTTTATAACAAGTTACTGCAATTTCAGATATTAACACTTTATCCACCAGTGACGTATACATCCGCTCTGCTACCTAAGACTCTATTGATGTGCACCATGGACCTCCATACATTTCAATTGCAAACTTTTTGTGTGTGTCCTGTAGCCTAATGGCAAATGTCTACAGCAGTTCTGTGTAGTAGTTTTTAAGACTGCTTTTGTAGTAATAACAGCTATTACAAGGGATCCAGAAACTGAAAATCCAACAAGTGTGGACCCAAATTGATGTCTCGCCCGTCCCTTCATGGTCACAAAATTGATGTGAATTCTCAAACTGACTAAATCAGAAAAATAAACATATTCGCTAGACTGTGAAATTAGGGTAAGTGACAAAAGCAATAGAGCAGACTGCAATGAATCACCAAAAACGAAAATATCAGTGACCACTGATAGATACTGAAAAACCAAACATGTTCATTAGACCATGAAAATGAGGTCAAGGGCTAAAGCCAAACAGCAGACTGTCATGTTCCATTTAAGACAAACCCAAATACCAAATATTATTGACCTTACAATAATCAATACTGGGAAACTTAACATGATCACTAGACCGTTAAATTGAGGTCAAGGACAAAAGCCATATGACAGACTGTCATGTACTATCTAAGACCAACCTAACTGAGAAACTAAACTAAGCACAAAAACTTAACATGTTCATTGGACCGTGAAATTGAGGTCACAGACAAAAACCATATAGCAGATTGTCATGTACTACTCAAGACCAACCTATATACCAAATATCATTGACCTACCACTTAGAGTAACTGAGAAAATGACCTAATACCAAAAACTTAACATGCTCACTAGACCGTAAAATTGAGGTCAAGGACAAAAGCCATATAACAGACTGCCATTTACTATCTAAGACCAACCTCCATACCATATATCATTGACCTACCACTTATAGTTAATGAGAAACTTAACTAAGCACAAAAACTTAACATGTTCATTGAACCATAAAATTGAGGTCACAGACAGAAACCACATAGCAGACTGTCATGTACTACCCAAGACCAACCTATATACCAAATATCACTGACCTACCATTTATAGTTACTGAGAAAATGACCTAATCACTTAAACTTAACATGCTCACTAGACCATGAAATTGAGGTCAAGGACCAAAAGCCGTATGACAGACTGTCATGTACTATCTAAGACCAGCCTACATACCAAATATCATTGACCTACCACTTATAGTTACTGAGAAACTAAACTAAGGACAAAAACTTCACAAGTTCATTGGACCGTGAAATTGAGGTCACAGACAAAAACCATATAGCAGACTGTCGTGTACTACTCAAGACCAACCTATATACCAAATGTCATTGACCTACCACTTATAGTTACTGAGAAAATGACCTAATCACAAAAACTTAACATGAAAGTTTACGCCGCCGCCGCCGCCGCCGTCATACTTTGTACGCATATGTCTCGCTTTCCGAGCTTTTCGTCGCGAGCGAGACAAAAATCGTCAAATTTAAGGGAGGGTAGGCAACTTCAAAGATAATTCCCTTTGGGAAAAGAAGTCGAAAATGCTCGAACTTCGAGGGAATAATGTAGAAAGATGATTGAAAATAACAGACATATCACAATTTTAGGAACAATCACCCACAGAAAGAAACTGCACCTAAATTCAGTGGAAAATAAGGAAATTGAGTGATTTTGACACTATCAGCTTTCCATATATTTCTCTGTTATGAGCAATTCTTACGCTATTTATTTCAAAGATTCAGAAAAGAAAGTGGTGTTACAGGCTTAACTACTGGAGCAAAAAAAAGCCGGTTTGGCACCACTTCCAGTTATCTGGGAACACTTAAGTACGAAAAAAACCTAAAAAAAACACCATTTTTAGATGGGGGTGAGCTTCAGACCAAATATCAAATCATTACTGCAAACACAAGCTGAGAAATCCTTGACGAAAAGTTTCAGACGTACATACTTATGGACGGACGGACAAGGGTAAAACTTAATGCCACCGTCGCCTAATGGCGGGGGCATAAAAATCCTGGTCTTAACTGATGAGTTTCTCGTGCTAGATTTTTTTGTTGTTATCATCTCCAGATTTATACTTTGAAAGTGCTATTATTCATGGGGTTCCAATTTAGGTAATTTTTTTTACTGGAGAAATTCAGAAATACAAAGGCATGATAAGACTGTAATACACTTCCTGAAACTTTTTCGATTGGTCAAAATATCATGAAAAGGTGCTGAACTGGTACGATATCATAAATGAGGACAGAAGTGAATTTTTTTATCTGCTCATAAAAGGCACACATCATGACCAGATTAATTAAGAAATTTTATTTAAGCCCTAGTGATAGTCAGGACTAAAATACATGTTACTGCTAACCCAATTTAAGGATGGTCACTCGTCAGGTTTTTGGAACTCCCTCTGACTTTTGGAATTCTCTTATTTTATCCATTATTATGCATCAGAAAATTTTGCAAACTGACCCCACTTTTCTTTTCAAAATATAATAGTATACATCTTCAATAGACTTCTGACAAAATTTTATGCAATTCTTGATATGCCTTCATTGGATTCTAAAGGGTGATTACCTTAATGCAAAATGAATAAAAATTCTAGAGAAGTTCGTTTTCCCACTAAAAATTTCAGGTGATTAAATCTAAAAAACGGCCACACTGATCTATCAATATTTTTTGCATAAAATGATGTATGATCCATATTCTAATAAATAAAAATAATAATTTTATATCCTTGATATAATAAACTTGAGGAGTGACCATCCTTAAAAATACAATGGAGGACAGCTTGTACAAAATTATATCTTAAATGACATTCATTAGATTATTTAAATTTTTGTTGGACACTTGTTGTTTATAAGGTCTTTGATTACAACTGTAACTAGAGCTGTCCCCCAATTGGAGCCAGTTATACCCCTTGCCCATTAAACCCTGAATCAATATGGAAAGTGGAAATCTAAGTGTGTGTACACAAAATACAGGTATGGACACAGGACACGTATTGACACAATGATATACCTCCACCCTTTTTTCCAGGAAATATACAAGTTGAAATATCTCCCATTAAAAATTCAATCAGCCACCTTATTACTCCATTAACATCTTGTGGTATACTACTTTTGTGCAACATTTCATCAAAATCCAAGCAGCAGTTTGAGAGGACATGCACTGAAAAGGTTACCCTCCTTTTTTTCAGAAAATATTCAAAGCTAAATTATCTCACCTTAGAGATTTTGAGCAGCAACTATATTACTTAATACACATCTGCACATGGTATATTACAACTTTGTCACATTTCATTAAAATCCAAGCAGCAGTTTCAGAGGACATGAGCTGTCAAGTTTCCACATCCCCCTTTTCCAAAAAAGATTTTGAAGTTGAATTATATTCCCTTAAAAACTATATTACTTCATGCACATCTTTAGATGGTATACTACAACTGTGTAACATTTCATAAACATAGAAAGCAGTCAGAGTCTGCAAAGCTCAACTCATTGCCCAGCATAGTCACATGTTAAATATGTCAGTAAATAGGAATGGACTATAATCATTCTTTTCAACAGATTCATTCATGGGTAAAATGTAGGTCAAAGACTGTCATCACAAAATGCATCACACATACCAATATGGTTAATGTGGGATATGTCAGTAAGCAGAAATAGACTTTAACCATTCTAATTAACCAAGTCACTCATGCATAAAATGTAGGTAACAGTCAGCATCCGAAGCATGCATTGTTGTTGTCATACCAAAATGCATCATAGATACCAATATGCTTGATATGGGACATGTACGTAAGGGGATATCAAATTACACATTCTTACCTCATGTGTAAAATATAGGTAAGAGACAGCATCTGAGGCATGCATTGTTGTTGTCATCCCAAAATGCATCATACATACCAATATGGTTGAGGTGGGACATGTCAGTAAGCGGGAATGGACTTGAACCATTCTACCTAGCCAAGTGTCGCTCATGCATAAAATGTAGGTCAAAGACAGCATCCAAAGCTTGTATTATTCTTGTCATCCCAAAATGCATCGTACATGTTTGATGTAGGACATATCAGTAACCAGGAATGGACTTTTACCATTCTACTAAAAAAGTCGCTCATCTATAAAATGTAGGTCACAGACAGCATCTGAAATTTTTGTTGTTGTCCCAAAATGCATCATACATACCAATATGGTTGATGTGGGCCATGTCAGTAAATGGGAATGGACTTTAACCATTTTCATAACCAGAGGCGGATGCTGACACTTGGGGTATCACATAAGCCCCTCACTTTGTGAGGTGAGCTAAAATTCCAAGCAGCTGTTTAAGAGGACATGCGCTGTCAGGGTTCCGCCCCCATTTTTTCAGAAAATATTCAAAGAAGAATGATCTCATTTTAAAAATTTCAGGCAACCATATTACTTCATGCATATCTTCATGTGGTATACTGCACCTGTGTGAAATTTCATCTATATCCAAGCATCCCAGGACATGAGCTGTCAAGGTACATGGACAGACAGATTGACAGATGAAGTGATGGATGGACAGGGGGATTCTTAAATACCCCTATATAATGATGGGAATCAATTTACTGATCTCGAGTTTAAATTGTTCATATATGTTGACCAGGTTATATTGCTGGCATCGCCATATAAACCACCTACATTTATACTGACCTACATCTTACTCCATCTGTGATATATGTTAACAATGTAGTATTGTTGCCATGGTGACAGGGTTCCTACATTTATACTGACCTTCATCTTACTCCATCTGTGATATATGTTGACAATGTTGTATTGTTGCCATGGTGATATCAGTGACCTACATTTATACTGACATTCGTCTTGTTGCCATGGTGATATACACCTACATTTATACTGACCTTCATCTTGCTCCATCTGTGATATATGTTGACAAAGTTGTATTGTTGCCTTGGTGATATCAGTGACCTACATTTATACTGACCTTTGTCTTGTTGCCTTGGTGATATACACCTACATTTATACTGACCTTCATCTTGCTCCATCTGTGATATATTTTGACAATGCTGCATTGTTGCCATGGTGATATACACCTACATTTATACTGACCTTCGTCTTGCTCCATCTGTGATATATGCTGACAGTGTTGTATTGTTGCCTTGGTGATATCAACAAGTCTTTCCACAATAAAGCTACCCTCTGTATCGATGTACACCACTTCTCCATCCAGACCTCCAAAACATTCTGGTATCTGTACATCAACTGCCAACTGCATGCTAAAAACATAGGTAATCAACGATTAATAAAGGGCTACGTCGAGCGCAGGATGATACGACCGCAGCATGTCGACCACTGAAATTTGAATAAGTGTAATTTAAAAATGAATAAGGACACAGTAAAGAGTTTGACACAGTAACTAGCTGGACACAAACTAAGGAACATTAAAAATTTGCCCTTTTGATTCCTGGAAGCTCCGAAACTGTACAATTTAAGCAAAATTGTTGACATACTACTGACAGCATATATCAAAATGAATCCAATGAAAAAAATCCTCATCTTAACATATTTTCAAAAACTGCAATTTCGGCTCCTTTGACTCCTTATAGTTTGGAAACAGTAAGACATATGCCAAATCTGTTGATGTACTACCATAAGCTTACAACAAGAGGAATCTAAAGAAAAAAATCCCATCAAAAACGGATGAAAAATAAAAATTTGAGGTAATCTGCATATTTGCAATTTGGCCCCATTTGGCCCCTCAAAGCTTGGAAAGGAAACAAATTACCAACAAGAAGCTCTCAAGAGCCTGTATCGCTCACCTGGACCATGGCCAATACATAACTTCAAATCAACTTATATGTTAAAGGGTCTCATTTTCAAACTATGTAACTAAACATTTATTTTATATGATCCAACTTTAATTAAACTATTTTCCCTATTGCATGCCATCTTGGATAAGGGATGGATCTGCAGGACACAATTTTAAAGAAAATTAAGTATTGTGCCAAAGTTTATTTCCAACTGGCCAAATGGTTTTAAAGAAGAAGATCTTTGAATGTACTCCTATATTAAACTTTGTTTCCCATTGGTAGCCAATTTGCATAAGGTGCAGACTTGAAGGACATCTGTTTTGAAGGGGACCATCTAAGATACATTAATGTGACTAGCCAAGTTGTTTCAGATAAAAAATTCTTTGTATGCTCTTTCCATACAATCGAGTAATAAATTAAGTTCCCTGCAGATGGCCATGTTGGATGACATTTAGGCATAAAAGTCACAATACATATATATATTATAGTCAGCACCTCA
>MJUU01050086.1:74895-86925 GCA_002080025.1 Modiolus philippinarum
AAAGCTCCACTATCCATTACAACCCATTTCAGACCACCATCCAAAAAAAATTTGGGCAGGGGTTCCCCTTATAATCCAGGTTATACATATTGCTGAAATCTGTTTTTCTAAGATTCAATCTTCTGGTTTGGTTTCCTTTGCAACTGAAAGCTCCACTATCCATTGCAACCAAAAAATGGCAGGGGTTCCCCTTATAATCTAATTTATATTGTGACGGAAAATATGTAGCAGAACACTTTTTTTTCAAAGATGTGTTCTGGTTTGGTTTCCATTGCAACTGAAAGCTCCACTATCCATTACAACCAATTTCAGACCACCATTCAAAGAAAATTTGAGCAGAGGTTCCCCTTATACTTCAGGTAATATGTATTGCTGAAATCAATAATTTACAAAAAATCAGAATACACAAATGTATTTTTTTTTCATCTAAGATTTTATTTTTACTGGACATTGCAAAAAACTTTTAGTAATATTGAACACTTCTTCATATTAAATTAATTACCTCCCTTAGTTTTATTACCTCCCCTTTTTTAATTCTGACTTTTCATTCTATCTAATTTTTAAGTTGTTGACACCCACAAAAAGTGTGTTGGTGAACATAATTAGAACTATAAAATGAATTTACATGTTCTAGCAATATAAAAACTACTTTTGTATGAACAATAAAATTTTTTTTTAGCTATTTTTGTTATCAAATAATACCGAACATGTGGTTTTAGGCTTTATTGAAATTTTTAATTTTTGTTACATTTTTAGAGGTTGTGACCTTGACCTTTGTTGCACAGACCTCAAAATGGATAGGGTTCCTCCTCTAATCATAACTCATGTCTATGCTAATTTTCATTTGGATGTGTAATGTGGTTCCAGAGATATTGTGTGGAAACGAATAAGTCAAATTTTTGTTCTATTTTTAGAATTTGTGACCTTGACCTTTGTCGCACAAACCTCAAAATCAATAGGGATCTTCCTCTTATCATAACTCATGTCTGTGCCAAGTTTCATTTAGATATGACATGTGGTTCTCAAGATATCATGCGGAAACCAAAAGTTGATGCCCGGACGCCATTCATCAAATTATAAGCCGAGTTCCACTTCGTCGCAACTCGGCTAAAAATATAAATTTCTAATATTTCCAAAAAAAGCAATTTTGGCCCCTTTCACCCCTTGTAGCTCGGAAACAGTAGAAGCTACTTGAAATCTGGCATCTCTGTGAAAGTTAATATCACATGAAGAATCTTAAGAAAAAAATTCCATTGCAATCTGATGAAAAATAAAGATTTCACATATTTTGAAAAATTGCAATTTTGACCCCTTTGACCGCTTGTAGCTCAGAAACGGTAAAAGCTACGCGAGATCCGTTGTCATACTAATGAAACCTTATATCAAGAGGAATCCAAAGAAAAAATCTCATCAAATAAAGATTTCACATATTTAGAGAAATTGCAATTTTGGCCCCTTTGACCCCTTGTTACTCGGAAACCGTAAGAGCTACACAAAATCTGTTCAATACCACTGAAAGCTTATATCATGAGAATCAAAAGAAAAAAATCCCATTGAAATCCGATGAAAAATAAATATTTTATGTAATCTGCATGTATGCAATTTTTGCCCCGTTTGGCCCTCATAACTCGGAAAGGAAACAAATTATCAAAAATCTGATGGTGCAGAGCTGTATTTATTTTTCATAAGGAATCCCTTGCAATAAACGGCATCAAAATCGGACTAAAAATTAAAAAATAAAATTTTAAAAATTTGCCCCTTTTGGACCCCATTTATCTCATGAACGGTACATGGGACGTGAAATCCGTTGCCATACTACCGATTGGAAATTACCTCAGGAGCACACTGAAAGAAACCCCATCAAAATCCGATAATTAATAAAAATTCTACAGCTAAATAGGTGAAAACACCCAATTTTGCCCTTTTTGGCCCCTATTTTAAAAACGAGAGGGGCCATAATGACCAAAACCAATCCACACCTTCCTTTTGTGCCAAGGAACATTGTGTTAAAATTTCATAAGGATTGATCAACTTGAACTTGAGTTATTGACCAAAACTAAAAGTGTCTACAGACAATGATGCCGCCGCCGATGACAACGACGACGACAACGACAGCGCCGATGACAACGATGATGACAGCGCCATACCATTATACGACCACAAAATTTTTGCGGTCGTATAAAAAGAAAGAATGTGTCCATGGGACATGAATGCCCCCGCCTCCTTGAAATCGAAACCCCCAAATCATTAAAGGCATATCTATTTACAATATATATATATATCAAATAATTATAAAATAAGATATGTCTTCTGTGATAAATAGGTATTGGAACAGGTTTGGTTTTGATATAATGCAGAGTTCCCACAAATAATCTGAGAAACAATCTTATATGTAATAATAATCTATATTTAGCAACTGTGACCTTGACCTTGGAGGTATCAACCGAGAAATCAATGGGGTTCTATCTTGGGTAATAATTAAGCATGTGGCCAAGTTTGGTTTTGATCAGATACAGGATACTCAAGTTATCATCCGGAAATCAAAAAGATGGACGTATGGAAATTTTAGTCTATTTTTAGCAACTGTGACCTTGACCTTGGAGGTATCAACCGAGAAATCAATAGGGTTCTATCTTGGGTAATAATTAAGCATGTGATCAAGTTTGGTTTTGATCAGATACAGGATACTCAAGTTATCATCCGGAAATCAAAAAGATGGATGTATGGAAATTTCAGACTACTTTTTTGCAACTGTGACCATAGGGCTACCAACCCCGAAATCGATAGGGTTCTGTTTTGGGTGATAAATAAGCATGTGACCAAGTTTGGTTTTGATACGATGCAGGTAATCGAAGTTATCATCAGAAAACCAAAATTTTATTAAAATTTTAGTCTATTTTTAGAACTGTGACCTTGACCTTGGGGGTACCAACCAAGAAATCAATAGGGTTCTGTCTTGGGTGATAAGTAAGCATAGGACCAAGTTCGGTTTTGATCCCAAGCAGAATACTCACGTTATCATCCGGAAATCAAAATTTTATTGAAATTTTGGTCTACTTTTAGCAACTGTGACCTTGACCTTGAGGGTAACGACCTGGAAATCGATAGGGTTCTGTCTGGGTGATAAGTAAGCATAAAAGTGACAACAAAAGTCCAAATCGATCAAAGGAAGAGACCAGTAAGGAAAATCCGTATAACATTCGTCTGAATCAGGGGAACACAATCCGACACAGAACTTTTTTGGCAAGCCGTCATATTCCCGACTTGGAACAGGCATTTTATAAATAAAACGGTGGGTTAAACCAGGTTTATTGATGCATCAACCTCCCACTTATATGACGACTAACTATAGCTTCTGTGTGCCCAGATTGTGTTAAATGTCAAAGCCATAATATTGTCAGGGCGCACTACACTATTTCAATACGCCAATGTTTGACAGACCTCAAAAATAGTACTATAAACATGAGCTGTCGTCGAATGGCAACCAAAGATACCCCCTGCTCATTGAACCCTGAATAGATATGGTAAGTGCAAAATTAAGTTGGTGTGGACACAATACAGGTGCGGACACAGTAAAAGTGTGGACACAATGATATAATCTTCAGGAAAAAACTTTTCACAAGGGTTCCAATGAAAACACTCTGTCTAAATCAGACCAATATAAAATTCACCCTTTTCAGCCTATTTGACATTTTACACATCTACATATAGTGCTCTTCCTTTGTCTAAAGTTTCATCAAAATCCTTCAAGTGGATTAAGAGGAGTTGTGCGTAAGAGGTAACCCATACATGGGGAATCAATGAAAACTCAAAGTTGAATTATCTCCCCTTCCTGGTTTCTGACAATAATTATATTCCTTCATGCACATCTCCATATAGTGTCCTTCCTTTGTGTAAAGTTTCATCAAAATCCTTCAAGTGGTTTAAGAGGTGTTGCGCTTACGAGAAGTGTGGACAGA
Source organism: Modiolus philippinarum (assembly GCA_002080025.1). NCBI lineage: Eukaryota > Metazoa > Mollusca > Bivalvia > Mytilida > Modiolidae > Modiolus > Modiolus philippinarum. Next base: position 78,855 of record MJUU01050086.1, read on the forward strand.
CGGACAGACAGACGGACAGACAGACAGGGTGATTCCTATATACCCCCCCCCAAACTTTGTTTGCGGGGGGAATAAAAACAGTGCCTTTTCATTTGTAGTGACTCCAGCCAATTGATACATGTTATAATCAGCAAGATCATAGAATATTTCTAGGTGAATGACGGAGAGCAAAGAACAGTTGAAAAAACATGATTAAGTTGCATAACAAGCTAGAACGGATCGAATGAAATACGACCAAATACCGAAAATTCTCTGTTGCGACTATGTACAAAATTAACCGGAACGTTTCAATTCAATTTTATTTTCTTATTTGACGTACAACATATGGTTTAAATGTATTTATTTTATCGTGTTGGTGATACATTGGTGAACATGTGACCAAGTTTGATTTTGATTTGATGCAGGTAACCAAAGTTATCATCCAGAAACCAAAATTTTATTGAAATTTAAGTCAATTTTTAGCAACTGTGACCTTGACCTTGGGGGTACCATCCCAGAAATCAATGGGGTTCCGTCTTGGTGATGGGACAAAGTTCGGTTTTGATCCAAACAGAATACTTAAGTTATCATCCGGAATCCAAAATTTTATTGAAATTTTAGTCTATTTTTAGCAACTGTGACCTTGACCTAGGGGTTCCAACCTCAAAATCGATAAGGTTCTGCCTTGGGTGATAAGTAAGCCAGTGACCAAGTTTGTTTTGATTCAATGCAGGTAACCAAAATTTTCATCTGGAAACCAAAATGTGACCTTGACCTTGGAGGGACCAACCCAGAAATCATTAGGGTTCTGTCTACTGTGATAAGTAAGCATGTGACCAAGTTTGGTTTCGATCCGATGCAGGATACTCAAGTTATCGTCCCGAAACCAAAAAGATGGATGTACAGACATACGGACAGATGTACGGATCAGGGTAATCCTAGCGGCGGGGGCATAAAAAATGAGATCATAATGCATTTCTTTATACACAACATGATTTAAAATTCCACTCATGCTGAACTGACAGGCCCATTGACCAATAAACGTTGTCACTGAGAAGTCTGGGAAAAGCCATCACAACACTATTCACTGGTCAGTTACTTGTCTTTGAACTATTACCAGTAAAAAGTTCTTTTCTGAACAATGCAAAGAAATACATGTATAATTTTTATGACTGAACTAGAGAATGTGTCTATAAGACATGGATGCCCCGCCAATAAATTTACTTGAGTCAGACTCTTGTTAAGTTTTGCATTTAAAGTCTCTGAAGCATAAAATGTAGGTCAAAGCCACTTTTACATGAATGTTACAGTGAAATATCATATTACTACCATATATAGTAATTGAAAAATAGCCTTAAATGCAAAAACCAGAGTCACTCAAGCATGAAATGTAGTTCAAAGGGTCAAACTACATAGTGAACTCTAGTACTATCAAAGATCTACCTACTGGCCTATTATAATTGTTCTACTTCTTACAGTTTGAGAGAAATGCATTTAATGAAAAACTTAACCGGACATACAGAAGGACAGACGAGGGTTATAATTTATGCCCCTTCCACCTTGGATGGCAGGGCATAAAAATATTGGAAAGGTATAATGAAAGCTATTCAAAATGTAGAACTTCAGTCCATGAAGGCAAAACTCAATCAAAGAAAAAGTCAAATACATGTATATAAATTAATGTAGTCTTTTTAATTCTTACATGTTAATACCATATACTGGGATATTTTCGGATCAGCTTTTATTGGCGATTTCAATGTAAAACAGGACAGAGAAATATTCACTGTGTTTATAATTTGCCTTTTTATATCTGGAAAGCTTGAACAACCCTCTAGCTCAAACAGTTTTCATCTGTCCTTTGGGTGTTTGAGCTATCAAAGTTCAACTGTGGTTATATCAAAGTAGGGGTAAACAGGAAGTAGTAGCCCAACGTACCTAAAAAGTGCATGTCTGACCTGACAATTACAAATATGGGGTGACCATATTCAAACTCTGGCATCAGAGTTTACCAGGCCACTTTTTAACACCTCACAGTATAGAAAGCCTTACGTCATAGAACCTTAGACATCATAAAATTATGTTATTGAAATACATTCTTGGTCACATCTGGTGGACATGTTTGTGACACAGGGTGGATAGACAACAAGTGGTGAATCTAAATACTAGAAATCTGATACGGTCTATTGACTAGATGTTGTGAGTATCGGTGAGACATTTGCCAAGAAATGAACATCAATGTAAAAATTGAGGTAACATTAACTTGACACATGTAAGACTGGCATATGCATATACATGTACCAAGAAAATGTAACAATACAACAAATATATATGGTGACTCTATACAGTCATGACATTACAATAGCTTAGAAATTGACTTGTAAGAGCACTTTACCAGTTTAATTAATGTTTGTTGACAATCCCGCATCCAAGACCAGAATGGACATGGAAGTAGCATTGTTCGACAATTAGCAAAGAATTCTGCTCAAGCCAGTGCTAGGGGCCATCTTGAATCAACCATGAGGTATGAGCAAAGCTCATTCTTGAAGGCACCATGCTGACTTTAAGATGAACAACCACAAAAGTGTTGTACCTTTGCTTGGATCCACCATGTAATTGTGGAGACTTTTTATCATGTGCATTTACTCCATATCCTTTCATTCACCATTTAAGACTGGAGTTTGTCTTTCCTGCAGTGTGGAGTCTGTAAAAAGATTCCAAGTCCGAGAGATGTATGCTCTCTATATATTTCAGTTATGGTGCACTTGTTCCTGAGAGATTTTCTTGTATGGATATACTATCATACTTTTAAATTTAGTAATTTTTTGTAATTTCAAAATGTAATTCTGCCAAAATGTCAATTTTTTATAATGCCAAGTTTTTTTAACAATCGACTTGCTAAGAGCCCTGTGATTATCTATATGTTGTAATCATCCACAAGCTTAAAACACTAGTGCTTTTGTCGGGCAATGGATTACAGTGATTGTACGAGCACTTTCCCAGTTTAATAATGTTTGTTGAATATCCCGCATCCATGACCAGAAGAGACATGGATGTAGCACAGTTCAACATGTTCAACGATTAGCAAAGAATTCTGCTCAAACTGATGCTAGGGCTGTCTTGAACTTGGCCAAAGCTCATTGTTGAAGGCTTCATGGTGATTTCAATATGAAGAACAACAATAAAAACATTGTTCCTTTACTTGTTTTTTACCATGTATTTGTAGAGACTATGTCTCATGTCCATTTACTCCATATCCTTTTATTCACCATTGAATGAAAAACCATGTTACAAAAGTCACTGAACGGTGCAAATGAGGTAGAGGTCAACTGATAAATGACAGACTGGCATGCACAGATTAAGATACATTTATATACTAAATATAATGGATATCAAAATTAAAAATGCTGAGAAATTTGCAAAATTTCGAATATGAATAATTATATAAAATATCAGTCAAAATAGGTGTATAGTTGTTAAATAATTGTCCTGATCAAAGTCACTTTAAAATTAAAATGTAGGCAATTTTCATTAAACTGTCAGTGTATTAGGTTGTATTCTTGAAAAGGTGATTTATTTGATGAAATATTATTGTGATATAATGTGAATTTGTTGAGAAATGAATCTAAATGCAAAATTTAGCCAAAATCAATTTCACTCAATCATGTGTTTATTGGGTATGGTCAGTACCAATCAAAGTGCATTTAGTGAAGTAATTCCATATATGACAAGAAACTTTTGTAAAATGGACTTTACCTAGGGGGAAACATACAGGTAAGGGTGAATTTACATATCCTACCATCCTTTTGGTGCACCAGCAGATCCAGCCGCCAAAAAAACCAGAGGCTCCCAGGAGCCTGTATCGCTCACCTGGCTTTCAGCAAGGGGATAATTAAAAGTCATGTATTCAGGTATTTCCACATAATCAGAAAAGACTGTGACAAACCCAGAATAGATGCTGGCCAAGTGTTTTAGCTTGTTGCAGACAACTGCAAAAGTATAAACTGTTTTCATTATTCGATCTCTGTATATGACATATTGTGAAAAGTACTCAGATGACCAAGAATGAAATCATCGTCTATCAAGAAGAAAGCTCCTCTTATTGATTGATCATCATGTGACTTCTTAGCACAACCCCAATGCATAGTAACGTGTTATATGCCGATGCATATTATCAGATGCTATAAATTATTTATAACATAATGTCTAAATAGTAGAATTGCAATTCTAATGAAACTTTCCTACATGAAGAGTAATAATGCCCAATAAGGACAATTATCAATTGGATTTCAAAATGCTGGGCACAATTCTTAAAGATAATCATTCAAGCGTCATCAGATTTGGTTCTTATTGACCAAACAGTTTCAGAGGAGATGTGGATTCATTATTGCAGTAATAAGGTCTTATCAAAAGGAGTGATTTCTAAGTTCCGACTTGCAGCCATGTTTTTTGTCCAATCGGAACGAAATTAGCAAACTTTGTAAAGGACCATCCATGCATGATTCCTGCAAAGTTTGGTTGATTTGCTTCAGTAGTTTCAGAGGAGTTGATGAAAATGACATTTTTCCCATAGGGTCCAATGTTAAATATAAGTTCCGTGCTGGCAGCCATGTTTTTTGTCCGATGGGAATGAAATGAGCAATCTTTGTATAAGACCTTCCATATCAATCCTGTAAAGTTTTGTTGAATTTGCTTCAGTGGTTTCAGAGGAGTTGATCAAAATGATGTGTTCCCATAGGGTACAATGTTAAATATAAGTTCCATGCTAGCGGCCATGTTTTTGTCAGATCGGAACGAAATGAGCAATTTTTGTAAAGGACCATTCATACATCATTCCTGTAATGTTTGCTTGAATTTGCTTCAGTGGTTTCAGGGTTTATGGAAAAAAATGGAAGAATGTGTCCATGGGACATGGATGCCCCCGCCTCCTTGCAATCAAAACTGTTAAATTATTAAAGGCATAACTATGTATGATAAATTTATCAAATAATTATAACAAAGGATAATTCTCCTGTGATAAATAGGCACTGGAACTGGTTTCGTTTTGATATAATGTGTAGTTCCAACAAATAATTTGAGAAACAGTCTTATATGTAATACTAATCTATTTTTAGTAACTGTGACCTTGACCTTTGGGGTATAAACACTAAAATCTATGGGATTATGTCTATTGTGATAAGTAAGCAAGTGACCAAGTTTGGTTTTGATCAGATGCAGAATACTCAAGTAATCATTAGGAAACCAAAATTTTATTGAAATTTTAGTCTATTTTTAGCAACTGTGGCCTTGACCTTGGTGGTACCATTCGGGAAATCCATAGGCTTTTGTATTGGGTGATAAGCACGCACGTGACAAAGTTTGGTTTTGATCCGATGTAGTATACTCAAGTTATCATCCGGAAACCAAAATTTTATTGAAATTTTAGTCTATTTTTAGCAACTGTGACCTTGACCTTGGGAGTATCAACCCGGAAATCGATAGGGTTCCGTCTTGGGTGATAAGTAAGCATGTGACCAAGTTTGGTTTTGATCCAATGTAGTATATTCAAGTTATCATCCGGAAACCAAAATTTTATTGAAATTTTGTCTATTTTTAGCAACAGTGACCTTGACCTTGGGGGTACCAACCTGAAAATCTATAGGGTTCTGTCTTGGATGATAAGTAAGCATGTGACCTATTTTGGTTTTGATCCAATGCAGGATACTCAAGTTATCATCCGGAAACCAAAAAGATGGATGTACAGACGTACGTACGGACGGATGTACGGATCAGGGTAAACCTTAATGCCCCAGACTGCCTAGAGGCCTGGGCATAAAAATGACGTTTTTCCATAGGGTCCAATGTTAAATATAAGTTCTGCGCTGGTGGCCATGTTCTTTGTTGGATCAGAACTAAATGAGCAATCTTTGTTCAGGACCTTCCATACGTCGTTCCTGTAAAGTTTGGTTGAATTTGCTTAAGTGGTTTCATAGGAGTTGATGAAAATGTGAAAAGTTAACAGACAGACGGACGACGTACGGATGGAAGGATGACAGACGGATGGACTGACTGACTGACGGATGATGGATGGATGGAAGACGGACGGACAGTTGACAGACGGATGGACAGATGGACAGATGGACGGACGCCAAGTGATGGCAATAGCTCACACTGACCCTTTGGGTCAGGTGAGCTAAGAATTCACAGTAACGTTTTTTTTTTACAATGTTAGGAAAACTGCCTTACAAGTCTTTAATTTCCTTAATTCTGAACATCAAACAGAAAGAATTACCTCCCTTTACAAAAATCTGACTTTCACTTATTTAATATTTTTTAGATGCTATTCAAAACGTAGATATTTTAATGTAAGCATTTTGAATTATTTCATGAAAGGAGTGCAATTTCTATTTATGATAAATATTCTATTTTTTTTTGTTTTATTCATACCAATCAAAACAAGTAATTTATGCAGAAAAGGAGTTATCTCCCCTACCCCAGGTCAACTACCTTAATGCATTGATATTCAAAACTGAATTTTTCAATTAGCTTACCATATTTGAGTTTTTCCAATTCCTGGTGCACCGCAGAATTCTGTAATCTTACAGAGTGGCACACCACCACCTAACATGGAATCCATCTGTTGTGAAAATGTAATGATTGGTGGCAATGTCTGTTCTTGTTGTAAGATGTCAAATGCTGACTTAACTGTAGACTTCTTTGTGGTATCTTCATTTACTAACTTGATTAATTCTAAACATTCCTGTAAACCAATTCCTGTCTCTGTAATATAAATACATAACAGGTAAATAAGATTCAGGTGTAATCTATTCCTGTCTCTACAAAAAAAAATATTACAGGTAAATAAAGATTCAGGTGTAATCCATTCCTGTCTCTATAAAACAAATATTACAGGTAAATAAAGATTCAGGTGTAATCTATTCCTGTCTCTATAAAACAAATGTTACAGGTAAATAAAGATTCAGGTGTAATCTATTCCTGTCTCTACGAAACAAATATTACAGGTAAATAAAAATTCAGGTGTAGTCTATTCCTGTCTCTATAAAACAAATATTACTGGTAAATAAAGATTCAGGTGTAATCTATTCCTGTCATTATAAAAAAAATATTACAGGAAAATAAAGATTCAGGTGTAATCTATTCCTGTCATTATAAAACAAATATTACAGGTAAATAAAGATTCAGGTGTAATCTATTCCTGTCATTATAAAAAAAATATTACAGGTAAATAAAGATTCAGGTGTAATCTATTCCTGTCTCTATAAAACAAATATTACAGGTAAATAAAGATTCAGGTGTAATCTATTCTTATATTTACAAAACAAATATTACTGGTAAATAAAGATTCAGGTGTAATCTATTCTTGTCTCTATAAAACAAATATTACAGGTAAATAAAGATTCAGGTGTAATCTATTCCTGTCTCTTTAAAACAAATATTACAGGTAAATAAAGATTCAGGTGTAATCTATTCCTGTCTCTATAAAACAAATATTACTGGTAAATAAAGATTCAGGTGTAATCTATTCTTGTCTCTATAAAACAAATATTACAGGTAATAAAGATTCAGGTGTAATTAAGGTCTTTCATCACATGTGAAAGACCTTACTGTATTTCTTCTGATTATTATTATTATTACATAATGATTATAATAGTGTTAATCTATTGGATGAAAACCTGTCACATGATAGTCAATTAAAAATCGAATTGACTCGCTTTCACTTTCACTTTCATTTCTCAGGTCTGCTTAAAAACGATATTGACTCGCGAAATCTATTTTGAGAATCTATTTAAATAGCCAATGAAAAAAAGATTTACAATGAGTCACGAGATTTTCGGCCAACCAGGAAGGCTTTATTATAAGTATGTTCGGGAAGCCCAACATAACAAAAGTGACAAAATGGCGTTGGGCTAGCAGCAGACGTTTGTTGTTCTGTGTTCACATTAGAATCATTTTGGGAGCAAGTAGACAGCTATTTAAAAATACCCGGAAGGTGATCGAAATTAAGATAATGCGATACACAATCGGGGTATGCGTTTTAGCAGTTCTGCAATTTTCACATCAATTTTTAGAGCTTCTTTAGTTAACACAGGCCAGG
>MJUU01050086.1:88262-118477 GCA_002080025.1 Modiolus philippinarum
AGACCTAGAGGTTTCAAACTTTGCATACTATTAGCCCCATGTATCTAGATGTGCAATCATTAAAAATTTTTCAAAAGGGGGTCAATTAAGGGTACTTTTGGGGGTATCAAAAAGGGGTGGGGTAGTCCTATAGTACCCCTTTGGGAAATTGAAATTTTAAAAGTTTTTCACCATTTTTTTCACTGTTTCTCAGAAACTATTAACACTAGCTTCATGAAACTTCATCAGAAAGATAAGGGTCATGTAAGAAAGGCATTGGTAATTTCAAAATAACTACTGTTGCCATGGAAACCATACAAAAAAATGGAAATTTTGGGAAAATAGTAGTTTCTGTTGATAATAGTATTTTAATTACATCAATGTGTATTACTTAGGTTATAAGGGGAACCCCTGCCCAAATTTTTTTTGGAAAGGGTCTGAAATTAAGTGTAATGGACAAAAGACCACTTTGTTGCCATGGAAACAAAACCAGAAACGTAATTTTTTGTTGAAAAATTGAGTTTTCTCATAAAAAAAAGGAATTTTGAGAAATAAGTGTTAAATAAGTTATAAGGGGAACCCCTGCCCAAATTTTCTTTGGAAAGAGATCTGAAATTGGATATAATGGACAAAAGAGCATTTGGTTGCCATGGAAACAAAACCAAAAGCATATTTTTGGGGAAAATCAGGTTTTCTGATAAAATAGAAGGAATTTTGAAAAATATGTATTACATAGCTTATTAGGGGAACCCCTGCCCAAATTTTTTTGGAAAGGGTCTGAAATTAAGTGTAATGGACACAAGAGCACTTTGTTGCCATGGAAACAAATCCAGAAACGTAATTTTTTGTTGAAAAAATGAGTTTTCTCATAAAAAAAGGAATTTTGAGAAATATGTATTAAATAAGTTATAAGGGGAACCCCTGCCCAAATTTTCTTTGGAAAGAGATCTGAAAGTGGATGTAATGGACAAATGAGTATTTGGTTGCCATGGAAACAAAACCAAAAGCATATTTTTGGGGAAAATCAGGTTTTCTGATAAAAAAGAAGGAATTTTAAGAAATATGTATTACATAGCTTATAAGGGGAACCCCTGCCCAAAATTTTTTTTGGAAAGGGTCTGAAATTAAGTGTAATGGACAAAAGACCACTTTGTTGCCATGGAAACAAAACCAGAAACGTAATTTTTTGTTGAAAAATTGAGTTTTCTCATAAAAAAATGAATTTTGAGAAATATGTATTAAACAAGTAATAACTGTGTTTGGATGCAAACACAAAGTCTCCCAAACGAACTCCCATAAATTTCATTTGTTGAGCATTTTTAACCGCCCTCAATTTTTCCATTAACCATGGATACAGTCGCCATTTTGAAAAGTTTTGACCCAAAAATAAGTTCGAAACAACTTGCATAATCTTTCTGTCAAACTTAATCCGATTAGGAGCACTTTTAATTTTCCCGCCTTTTTCCAGTTTCCATGGCAACTGCTGCCATTTTGAAAATTTTTGACCCAATAATAAGTTCCAAGCAATTTTTATAATCTTCCTTCAAAATTTCCTTAAAATTTAGAGCACTTTTCATTTTCCCGCCTTTTCCCAATTTCCATGGCAACGGCCGCCATTTTGAAACGTTTTGACCTAAAAATATGTTCTACACAACTTGAACAATCTTCCTACAAAATTTCATCCAATTTTGAGCACTTTTTATTTTCCCGCCTTTTTCAGTTTCCATGGCAACCGCCTTTTCTCAGTTTCCATGGCAACGGCCGCCATTTTGAAAAAATTTGACCCAAAAATATGTTCTACACAACTTGAACAATCTTCCTGTAAAATTTCATCCAATTTGGAGCACTTTTAATTTCCCGCTTTTTTTTTTCAGTTTCCATGGCAATCGCCTTTTCTCAGTTTCCATGGCAACGGCCGCCATTTTGAAACGTTTTGACCTAAAAATATGTTCTACACAACTTGAACAATCTTCCTTCAAAATTTCATTCAATTTTGAGCACTTTTTATTTTCCCGCCTTTTTCAGTTTCCATGGCAACAGCTGCAATTTTGAAAAAAAAATGGCCCAAAAATATGGTCTACACAACTTAAACAATCTTATTGTAAAATTTCCTCCAATTTGGAGCACTTTTAATTTTCCCGCCTTTTTTAAGTTTCCATGGCAACGGCCGCCATTTTGAAAAAAATTGAATCAAAATTATGTTCTACACAACTTGTACAATCTTCCTGTAAAATTTCATCCAATTTGGAGAACTTTTAATTTTCCCGCCTTTTTTTCAGTTTCCATTGCAACGGCCGCCATTTTGAAAAATTTTGACCCAAAAATATGTTCTACACATCTTGTACAATCTTCCTGTAAAATTTCATCAAATTTGGAGCATTGAAATTTCCCGCCTTTTTTCAGTTTCCATGGCAACGGCGGCCATTTTGAAAATTTCAAGACCGGATTGCACATCTACACATGGTCCTCTATCACTATGTCAAGTTTCATTAAGATCGGTGGTAAGATGGCCGAGAACGAGGGCGGACACACTTGCGGGAGAAGAAAAAGAAAGAAAGAAAGAAAGAAAGAAGAATAATAATAAAAATTTATAACTGTATCAGGATGCTGATACAAAAGTCTCCCAAACGAACTCCCAAATCAGAAATCTGGGCTACAAATCACTTCCACACATCGTAGGCAACCTGTCTGTAGTGTTTCATTCAATTCTGAGCACTTTCAATTTTCCCAGCCTTTTTTCTGTTTCCATGGCAACATAATCCATTTTGAAGTCTTGGACACCGGAACCAATTCCCCAAGTCTTAAGCAACCTTCCTGTAAATTTTAATCCAATTCTGAGCACTTTGATTTTCCCGCCTTTTTTTGCCATTTCCATGGCAACCGGTGCCATATTGAAGTCTTGGACACCGGAAACCTTTTCCCCATAGCCTAAGCAACCTTCCTGTAAATTTTCATCCAATTCCAAGCACTTTGATTTTCCCGCCTTATTTGCCATTTCCATGGCAACCGGTGCCATATTGAAGTCTTGGACACCAGAAACCTTTTCTCCATGTCCTAAGCAACCTTTCTGTAAAGATTCATCCAATTCCGAGCACTTTCATTTTCCCGCCTTTTTTCCCGTTTCCATGGCAACCGGTGCCATTTTGAAAATTCCAAGACTGGATTGCACCTTTTGGGATAAGGGTCTATCATCCTGTGAAGTTTGGTCAAGATCCAACCAGTGGTCTCTGAGAAAACGCACGGACAAATTTTGAAGCGGAAAGACAAGAAGAAGAACAAGAAAAATAACAAGTAATAACTGTGTTCGCAAGCGAAACACAAAAGTCTCCCAAACGAACTCCCATATCGGATACCAAGGCATTACGAGACTCCCTTTTGAAAAATATTTGGGTAGGGGTTTCCCCTCATAACCTATGTAAAAAAAATAATTTATGGTTTTGCTTCTATGACAACCAAATGCGCTTTTGTCCATTACATCCAATTTCAGACCCTTTCCAAACACAATTTCGGCGGGGGTTCCCCTTATAACCTATTTAATACATATTTCTCAAAATTCCTTTTTTTTTGTCAGAAAACTCCATTTTTCAACAAAAAATATGTTTCTGGTTTTGTTTCCATGGCAACAAAGTGCTCTTTTGTCCATTACACCCAATTTCAGACCCTTTCCAAAAAAAATTTGGGCAGGGGTTCCCCTTATAAGCTATGTAATACATATTTCTCAAAATTCCTTCTTTTTTATCAGAAAACCTGATTTTCCCAAAAAATATGCTTTTGGTTTTGTTTCCATGGCAACCAAATGCTCTTTGTCCAGTACATCCAATTTCAGATCTCTTTCCAAAGAAAATTTGGGCAGGGGTTCCCCTTATAACCTATTTAATACATATTTCTCAAAATTCCTTTTTTTGTCAGAAAACTCAATTTTTCAACAAAAAATACGTTTCTGGTTTTGTTTCCATGGCAACAAAGTGCTCTTTCATCCATTACACCCAATTTCAGAACCTTTCCATAAAAAATTTGGGCAGGGGTTCCCCTTATACACATTGCTGTAATTAAAATACTATTATCAACAGAAACTACTATTTTCCCAAAATTTCCATTTTTTGGTATGGTTTCCAAGGCAACAGTAATTATTTTGAAATTACCAATGCTGTGGAACCCTTTCTTACATGACCCTAACCTTTCTGATGAAGTTTCATGGAGGTAGTGTTAATAGTTTTTGAGAAACAGTCAAAGAAATAGTGAAAAACTTTAAAAATTTCAATTTCCCATAGGGTTACTGTAGGACTACCCCACCCCTTTTTGATACCCCCAAAAGTACCCTTAATGGACCCCCTTTTGAAAAATTTTAATGATTGCACATCTAGATACATGGGGACAATAGTACGCCTTTTTTCAGTTCCCATGGCAACGGTCTCCATTTTGAAAATTTTTGGACCGAAAATCAATTCTATGCTTGCAAGGCAACCTTCCTGTCAAATTTCATCCAAATCTGAGCACTTTGAATTTTCCCGCCTTTTTTCAGTTTCCATGGCAACGGTCGCCATTTTGGAAATTCTGAGCCCGGATGGCACATCTTTTCATTGGCCTCTACCAGCATGTGAAGTTTCATGAAGTCAGTGACCGGTCTTCGAGATATGTCCCGGACAAAATTTTTTCGCCGGAAGAAGAATAATAATAAGAATAATAAGAACTGAGCAAAAACAATAAGTCTCCACAAACTTCGTTTGGGAGACTTAATAATAATAATAAGAAACGCAACAAAAACAATAAGTCTCCCAACTTCGTTTGGGAGACTTAATAATAAGAATTGAGTAAAAACAATAAGTCTCCCCAAACTTCGTTTGGGAGACTTAATAATAAGAAACGGAGCAAAAACTATAAGTCTCCATAAACTTCGTTTGGGAGACTTAATAAGTTATAAGGGGAACCCCTGCCCAAATTTTCTTTGGAAAGAGATCTGAAATTTGATGTAATGGACAAATGAGTATTTGGTTGCCATGGAAACAAAACCAAAAGCATATTTTTGGGGAAAATAAGGTTTTCTGATAAAAAGAAGGAATTTTCAGAAATATGTATTACATAGCTTATAAGGGGAACCCCTGCCCAAATTTTTTTTGGAAAGGGTCTGAAATTAAGTGTAATGGACAAAATACCACTTTGTTGCCATGGAAACAAAACCAGAAACGTAATTTTTTGTTAAAAATTGAGTTTTCTCATAAAAAAAGGAATTTTGAGAAATATGTATTAAATAAGTTATAAGGGGAACCCCTGCCCAAATTTTCTTTGGAAAGAGATCTGAAATTGGATGTAATGGACAAAAGAGCATTTGGTTGCCATGGAAACAAAACCAAAAGCATATTTTTGGGGAAAATCAGGTTTTCTGATAAAAAAGAAGAAATTTTGTGAAATATGTATTACATAGCTTATAAGGGGAACCCCTGCCCAATTTTTTTTTCGAAAGGGTCTGAAATTGGATGTAATAGACAAAAGAGCACTTTGTTGCCATTCAAAAGGGAGTCTCGTAATGCCTTGGTATCCGATATGGGAGTTCGTTTGGGAGACTTTTGTGTTTCGCTTGCGAACACAGTTATTACTTGTTATTATTATTTTTTTTCTTATTATTATTCTTCTCACTTCTTCGCCACTGAACTTGTCCGGAAGTATTCTCGGAGAATATTGGTCCGATCTTAATGAAACTTCACAGGATGATGGATAGCCATCCCACGGGGTGCACTTGGGTCTTGAAATTTTCAAAATGGCCGCCGTTGCCATGGAAACGGAAAAAAGGCGGGAAAATTAAAAGTGCTCCAACTTGAACGAAACTTCACAGGAAGGGTGTATACAAATAGTAGAACACATTTTTTGGCCAAAAAATTTTAAAATGGCTGCCGTTGCCATGGAAACGGAAAAAGGTGGGAAAATTAAAAGTGCTCCAAATTGAACGAAACTTCACAGGAAGGATGTATACAAATAGAAGAACACATTTTTGGGCCAAAAAAATTCAAAATGGCTGCCGTTGTCATGGAAATGGAAAAAAGGCGGGAAAATTGAAAGTGCTCCAAATTAGATGAAATTTCACAGATGGGTTGTCTAGATTGTGCAGAACTCAAATAAATAGCCATCTCCTGTGTCCATGGGAGGTTTGGGAGACTTTTATGTTTGTATCCAAACATAGAAACCCTAGTTATTATTAACTTTGTCAATCCATGTTCAAAATTCGTCTTGCATAATCGTTAATGTTCACGAGGGGGAATTGCATGCATTTTAAAATGTACGTAAAGAGTGGCCGTTTCGGTCTGAATCGTTTTGATATCCTCTGCATGAAAATATTTATATGTATCAATATTCCACAATTCCTTATGATTAAAAAGGTTAATAACTCATATCATTAAAACAACGCTCATAATTTATGACGTTGTCATACTCCTAACAAATCTTGATATCATATTTTGACTAGAAAGTGGTATGGCTAAGATTGAAATTGGAAGTGGAAATGAGGTGAATTATTTAACTTCAACACATACGAACACCTTCAGCTCTTATAGAGCGTTGATTTTAAATAGTCTTTGAACCCGTTCAAACGGGGGGGGGGGGAGTAAACTATTTTTTTAATGTCGGACATTAGCACTTGCAGCAGACACACACACAACACTTCATTGTATTTTTACAACTTTTGATCTGGGGTGCTCGTCATGCGGTAAGTGCGTAAAACATTCATGTTGGATACCGGCAGGAAATGTGTTTTGGAATTTGAAGTGTGTGTGTGTGTGTGTATTAATCCACACATTTATACCGAAATAATTTCCATGCAATGTCAACTGTTGTCAGAAAAATGACTAAGAAAAAATTACAACATAATAGAAGCGACTAGAGAGGACTTGATTGTTGATATGCCAAATAAAATTCGAAGACTTATATGGGACTTATAAGCATTATTATTGAAAATTAAGCCAGTTCTATAGCCCATATATGGAAAAAAGCTTAAGCGCAATATTGATTTTATTCTATTACAATTCTTTACTTTGTTTGGCATGTGTTAGGGGTTTTTCCCGAGTCGTAGATCGGAACAAAATTATATCACTGTTTAAGCAAATTACTTCAAGAATTAAAAAAAAACACAAAAAACCAATACAGTTATATCCTTTCTTTTAGCTTACCTGGCTATACACAAAGTTAGTTTTTGCCATCACTTAGCATAAATAAAAGTGACAACAAAAGTCCGAATCGATCAAAGGGAGAGACCAGTAACTTTAACTTTTCATTCAAAGATCCTCATCTGAAACCAGTTAAAATTGAGCCAAATAGTACTAACCTCTTGGGGTCTCCATCAAAGTTTTTGATTTTTATGTTTATAAATCACCCAAGATAGCCGCTAGCATTGGGTTTTAGCGAAACAAATGACCTTTTAGAAAATGCATTTAAAAATCTTCTTTGAAACCATTAAGCCAAACTAGGCCACTATAATCCCCAGGTTGTCCCTTTTCAAGTTTTTGATTAATTACGTTCATACCCTCACCCAAAATGACCGCCAAGGAGGAACATAGTTTAACATAAGTAGTGAAAGGTGTCACCCTAGGACATTTTTCCCATAAGGCGAATGTTAAATTTTTCATTCGATTTTTGTGTACCCGACCGTGACTAATTAACGATTCATCTCCTTATGTTGTAAGTATCCAATTAAATGTTGTGAAACCTTTTCTTCGACACTAACTGTAACCTACTTCCAAGCGTCACGAATGTAGAGCACCGTAAACGTAGTGAAACGGTATAAGAGTGGTGTGACGCTTGGGATGGGGCAAATTCAGCTCAGTTTTACTTAAACAGTCTAATCCAAACCTCTTTCTATTGCTTTGTATTTTTTTATGTCATTTGTGTTGTGTAATTTACTCGTATTGGAGTCTTATTCTTTTCTCTAACATGTACCCTTATCTGAACCTTTGGTATTTATTTGATGTGTGTGTGTGTGTGTGTGTGTGTGTGTGTGTGTGTGTGTGTGCATTTGTGGTTCCTTCATCATTGTTTCATAACAAAATACCGAAGTTATTTTGAATTTAGTTTCTGCTTATGTATATATTTATTTTTCCTTCTTCTTTTTTAATTAGGCATTAATTAATCAACAAATCTATAGATACATAATGTATTTTTTATTTTCCCCGTCATAAAGCAAACATGGGTCGGAGAGCCATCCACATGACGCCTTTACAATCCAAAATCCATAGGGTCTTGTACTATAATCGTCCATGAATTCTCTTTTGTCAAATACAATTCTATAGTCTTTATCTTGATATACGGATAGGAGTTTCGGAAATTATCTTTGACGCTCTTAACATTGTTTCTGTTTTTCACCATGTCTTCAATCGTATTGAAGTTGATTGTGTGGGCAATCTTGTGGTTCAGTGTTATTCCCTTCACTGTACACGCAGTTTTGGTTCCATCAGTGTTGGGCATGTTTTATCTGTACGCATAATTTTTTGGTCCACCGGTTACAAATTCTGTAATTCTATTTCCAGCTATCTCATCTGTTAGTTCTCCTAAAAAGTCTCCCAATCTTTATGTCTGGAACTAAATACAATGGAGTCTGAATCTGCGTATAAAGCACGGTTGTCCAGGTTCTCCAAGTAACTATACAGCTTCAATCTCGCTTGTACGGTCGTGTAAGCAGCAATGACAGCGTTGGTTCGTTCCGAGTCTTCGACGAATTTTCTTATCACTCACCAGATAAACACCTATAAGACTAATTTGGTCACTAGTTAGCAAATCGATCTATTCGTTTGATTGGGAAAAATATTTTATTTGTTACATATTGGATCTTTGACCGAATTTCCCCCCGAAACTTTAGCATCAACTTGGCTAAAGCTCTCAATCCTGGGTTTTCTTAATTTTATCGTACTCTTAGAAGAATGCCTTCCTTTTTATGGTGCTCTCTGATGTACTGATGTATTGCCATTTATTCTTTTCAGTTTGACACCATTCAGGCCACCCACTGGCTTCCTGTTTCATTTTCAGGAAGGTGTTGACTTATTCAGTGAAAATTATGTATGCGAAACTCCAAGTCAATAAAAAAAACAATGAAAGGATATGGAGTAAATGCACATGAGACACCATCTCTCCAAATTCATTGTATTAAGGGCTCTTTTATCAAGAAGTATTACCTCAAAATACCTAAATATATCCTTCCAAGTGTTTTTATCTGCGTATTTTTTTTTAATTCTTACTGTTGCTATGGAAGACTTAGGCAGCCATTTTCGACGTGTATGTACAGCGAAAGGGTGCCAGTATATTACTACATGTTCATGTTAGTGTAACATATATACAAATGTAGCATGTAATTATATATTTCGTATTTGCTATGTTCTTGTTTGGTGTATACCCAATTATCGTTGCTAAGGTAGGTCCCTAATAAGAATCGAAAAGGGATTTATACAATTTCATTTAAACTGCAATATAGAAATTTAATTTGATATAGATAGCCTTGCATATTCTGCAATTTCCGTCTACAATTTTTACCGTTGCTAAGGACAGAGTGGGTTGCTATAGGCTGCTGCTACAGGCAGGAGGAATGCAGAAAGGGAAATTGTAATACAGTAATAAACATGTAATACAGATATAGTATTGTATTGATATTTATGGCTTACATGGGCTATTATTCAGACCTTTTTTTCAAGTTCATTAACAATTTTTATCGTTTCTAAGAGCAGTTTTGGTTGCTAGGTTCTTCAAACGTATAGAAAATAACATGTACCTATACACTTTCACCCTTTTATATATTTATTATACGACAATATCATTCATTCGATATTTAAACCCTTTAGTTTTCTGTTGTTTCCTATTATTTCTCTTTTTATCTATAATTTAAAGCGTTGCTAAGGAGAATTGTGGTTGCCACATTCATCATAAAGTATAGAAAAAGAACGTAATATACACCGGATGGCATTTTGACCTAATATATTACAGATATTACATATATATGTTGTATTTGATACCTTTGTTATGATCCAATTGTGGTCTTTTCCTTTCATTTTTCAGTTAATTCTAAATCGGTTGCTAGGCAACCATCGTTAGGCCTGAACAGGGAAAAAATGTCATTTTGTCAGTCCCAAATGTGATGGCTATTAATCAGAAAAGTATTAAGATATTTGAAGAGGGGGCCAAAAACAGCCCTTATCCTACCTTCTCCTTTCAAGACCGGATTGCACATCTACACATGGTCCTTTATCACTATGTCAAGTTTAATTAAGATGGTGGTAAGATGACTGAGAACGAGGGCGGACACACTTGCGGGAGAAGAAAAAGAAAGAAAGAAGAAGAAGAAGAAATATTTATAATTGTATCAGGATGCTGATACACAAGTCTCCCAAACGAACTCCCAAATCAGACCTCCGAACAAGAAACTCCCTTCAACTTCATTCATTTCATAGCACTCTGATCTTTACCGCCTTTTTCCCAATTGTCATGACAATTTTCCGCATTTGGCAATTTTTGAGACTAGAAACCAACTCTCAATATGCAACAAAAACCTTTCCATGAAGTTTTGTTCAATTCTGATCACTTTAAATTTTCCCGCCTTTTTGCCTTTCCATGGCAACAGTCGTCATTTTGAAATTTTTTAGACTGAAAACAAATTCCCTGTATGCTATACAACTATTGTGTAAGTTTTCATGCAATTCTGAGCAATTATGATTTTCCCGCCTTTTTGTCGTTTCCATGGCAACGGTTGTTATTTGATTTTTTTTAAACTAAAAATAAATTCCCTGTATGCTATACAACCTTTCTGTAAGTTTTCATGCAGTTCTGAGAACTTTTAATTTTCCCGCCTTTTTACCATTTCCATGGCAACGGTACCATTTTGAAGATCCCTAGACCTTCTTGCACAACTACACATTGGTATCTATGTTCCTTTTAAGTTTTATTAAGATCTGATGAGTGGTCTCTGAAATCTGCCTCGGACAAATTGTAATACGATTTTTGTCAATATCCCGCCTTTTTATGGTTTCCATGGCAACGGTGCCATTTAGAAAAATCCAAAGACCTTCTTGCACAACTAGACATTGGTATCTATGTTCCTTTTAAGTTTCATTAAGATCTGATGAGTGGTCTCTGAAATCTGCCCCGGACAAATTGTAATACGATTTTTGTCAATTTCCCGCCTTTTTATGGTTTCCATGGCAACGGTGCCATTTAGAAAATCCATGGACCTTCTTGCACAACTAGACATTGGTATCTATGCTTATACTAAGTTTCATTCAGATCTGATGTGTGGTCTCCAAGATCTGCCCCGGACAAATTATCCCAAAATTTTGTCGATTTTCCCGCCTTTTTTGCCGTTTCCATGGCAACGGTGCCATTTTGGAAGTTCCAAGACCTTCCTGCACAACTAGACATTGGTATCCATTTTCCTGCTAAGTTTCATCAAATTGGACGAGTGATCTCTGAGATCTGCCCCGGACAATTTTTTGTCCGGAAAGAAAAAGAAAAAAAAAAAAATAATAATAATAATAATAAGAAACAGAGTAAAAACAATAAGTCTCCACAAACTTCGTTTGGGAGACTTAATAAACCAGAGGCTCCCAGGAGCCTGTATCGCTCACCTTTTTTTCATTTGCCATAATCAAGCTAACATTGTAAGATATACAACTGAACATACTCTCCAACTTTGGTAGCTCAAACACAACCAATATCTTGAACTGTATTTAAAAGTCTGATCATGTTTTACTATATGTCTTTGTTGGGCTTTTTTGACAAAAAACATTCTTGCTAAGGACCACTTTTGAAGTCAAGACATCATTTTGGAAATGGCGGTCAACGACAACTTTTAACACCATAAAGTCTCAACATCAATATCTATTTGGAAAACAAATTTTATTGAAGTCTGACAATGTTGAATTTTCCCGCCTTATTTGGTGGCCATTTTGAAAATGGAAGACAACGAACAATTTTTAACATCAGTTTTGAAGTTGCCACATCAATACCTATTTGGAAACCAAATTTCATTGAAATCACACAATGATGAATTTTCCCGCCTTTTTTGGTGGCCGTTTTGAAAATAGCGGTCAACAATTTTCAACACCGGTTTTGAAGTCGCAACATCAATATCTATTTGGAAACCAAATTTCATTAAATTATCAAACAATGTTGAATTTTACCGCCTTTTTTGGTGGCCATTTTGAAAATTGCAGTAAACGAACAATTTTTAACATTAGTTTTGAAGTTGCCACAACAATATCTATTTGGAAACCAAATTTCATTGAAATCGGACAATGTTGAATTTTCGCGCCTTTTTTGGTGGTCATTTTGAAAATGGAGGTCAACAAACTATTTGCAACACCAGTTTTGAATTCGCTACAGCATAGCAAACATTTCATCATTTTACACTTAACCTTCATCTTCTATAGTTTTGGAAATAAAAGACAAATAAAAATACAAAAATTAAAAAAAAAAAAAAAAATTAGGTGAAAAAGGGGCAATAACTCCAACAAGGGGTTTTGGATTTTCTTAAAAATTTCAGGGTGGGTAGATCTTGATATGCTGAACATTTTTGCAATATAAAGTTGACCTTTATTTGTAATAGTTTTTCAAATAAAAAATAAAATAAATTAAAATTTTGAAAATTTGATGGAAAAAGGGCAATAACTCCAAGACGGGTTTTCAGATATTCTTCAAAATTGGAGGGTGGGTAGATCTTGCCATGCTGATCATTTTTACCTATGTCAGATTTTTGATATCTGTAACGATTTTCGAGTTATTTGCAAAATACAGCAAAATAACCCCTATGTTCTATTTTTAGTAACAGCAGCCATGTTGTTTGATCCTCGGACTAATCGAACACAATTTTTAAACCGCATACCCTGGTGATAATTCAGGCCAAGTTTGGTTACAATTCGCCCAGAAGTTTCAGAGGAGAAGATTTTTGAAATTGTTGACGGATGGACGGACAGACGGACGACGGACGCAAAGTGATGGCAAAAGCTCACTTGGCCTTTTAGGCCAGGTGAGCTAAAAACGGAGCAAAAACTATTTTGTTTCTGAAAACTTCGTTTGGGAGACTTAAATATAAAACAATCCTTTTCATTAAATGTATATTTTATTTGGTACTTTTTTCAACTTAATTGTATGTATGTTTTAAATATGGAACAATATTTGCAAAAATAAAATAAATTAAATTACGTGAATAGTTGAAATCGTGTATGTGTAAAAAAATATATACCTTTCCTGAAAAGCTGATGAATATCGAATGACTTTCAAAAACATACTATATTCGGTTAAATTCGTTTCGCTTAAAAATTCTAATTACGATGCCCGAAATAGATCTACTTCCGGTATTAAGGTCAAGGAAATAACTGTCGTTTTTGATATAAACAAAAGTGTTTTACAATGAAATTGCACAATAATATTTTTGTTCAAAGACAATTATACTTGTAAGTACAATGAAACTACTTAATACAATCTGTTGCTACGAGGATTAATACGCAAAACAAGAAATCGCCATTATAACTTTGCAAAGTGAAACTAGTTCGTGGAAAATATATTGCAGGAAATACGAAAGTAATACAAACGCTCTTAACATAAAGGAACCCTTTGCTTTAAATAAAGTAAAATATAATTTGGCATAACACTGCCCCTCGTCAAATAGAATTCTGTCCGCAGAATTAAGTAAGAAAACGAGTTACAATGAAACTTAAACTAAATTAAAATTCGACTAACGTATATATAATATCTCATATTCAGATTTCATCAAGATATAAAAATTCAAACCTGTTTTCGCAAGCTGTATTAATGAAAATTTTGAATATAACAATCGACACGCAAGTCAAATATATATTAACAAATTTAAACCATTTTTAAATGTTAAGATCGTGCACTTTAACTTGTAACGGTTCGCAAAGATATATCTAATACATGAATATATAAATACAATTCATATTAAGTAATCAAAACAATCTCTATATAGTAATCAAAGTAATCATATCAATGTCAAAAAGTGTGTTTAAAATGTCCATGGTAAATTTATCAAAATAAATGTTCAATATTTCCTGTACTTGGTTCTGTCTTCATGTTTCTTCTGTTTTGGAACAATAATAACACTGTTTACTTGTTAAGATGAAAGTGACACTTCACGATTATAATCTGATTTTCTCTGTTTTAATTTTTCTTCTAGTTTATCATTTTGTCTTCGAAGCCTTTAAGTTTCGTCTTCAAAGTCACACTTCTTTTTCTCGAGTATCTTAATCAAATCACCGAATCTTAAACATTCGAAGTTGTGCTTCTCTTTAAGCTCACTTATTTCTATTTCATGTTTCTGTTTCAGTTCAAAAATAATGTTCTCCAGCTCTGCAATTTTCTCCTCCTTCGAGTCAAGTAATACTTCAACGATTTCTTCAGATATTTCAACTGTATGATCATCCCTTCCACTTACTATTTCAGGTTGAATTCTTGTAGAGGTACATGTACTGAGGGAACCTGAATGAAATCCATTTTATCTCCAAAAGTTACAATATAGGGATGCACACTCTTAATACATACGTGCTGCTGATTACAAAACAACGGCAGTAGTATACCGAAGGAACAAAGCACAAGATTGCATAAATCAAAGTCCAGAGACAAGGCAAAAGCAAGACCACCAGAAGACGGAAGACGAAAGACACCATATGCCCACAAAACACACGAACATTACATATACAACACAAAAAAACTAAAGCACTAACAGTGTGAACTCTCAAAAAACAGATCAAGTGATCCAGAAGGGTAAGCATGTCCTACTCTGTATACAGCACCCGTCACACTGTCAGTGGGTCAATCCAGGGTAAAGTCAAAACCGGTAATGTCAAATCCGGGAAGACGTGAATCTAGCTGAAAATATCAGTTTTCATTTGTGACACTGACATTTCACATCTATCTATGATGTCGTGATGACGGCCATAGAATTTCTGAAAGGACGAAAGTAACAACGGCTGAACATATCCCCGACTCAGCAGTTTTTGTGACAGTGCTTTTGCTCTTTCAACAAAGTCACTGTATGTACTGCACGCTCCACAGTAACGAATTAATTGTAAATTATATACACCATATGCTGGAGATGTACGTATATTGCTGCAGAGAAAGGGAAAGTTAACAATTGGAAAGTCAAAATCATCACGTTTGTCATATAATCTAGATTTCAGCCGTCCATGTTCGTCAATGTATAGCAAAAGGTCAAGGTATGAAGCAGAATTGGGTGTAACATGACGTTTCCATTTTACAAATGAAAGAGCTTTAAAGTTGCAGGTCTGGCAATAATACGGAACTTGATCAAGTGCTGCATGTCTAGCTATAAAGTTGAATATAGCATTCTTTTTCATACCTTTGAACAGACATTTGGAACACTGGAATAAGGATGACATTCTAGAAATATAAAAATTACACACTTCTATGATATATTAGTATATCAGTTATTCAGAACTTTGTGTGATTCTCGCCTTAACCCAGTCAGGTATCTTGCCAACATATGGCTTCAATCTATCGTAGTAAACAACTTCAACTTTTGACCTGAATCGAATTTCAAATACTACAGGGTTAAGGATTTTGGTGATAAGGTGAGGCCCAGTCTTGGATCGTTTTATCAAATTTATACACCAAGTCCCCCATCTTGTAGGTGTGTTTAGACAGTCTAGTGTCGTGGTCACGTTTCTGTCTTTCTGCGTTAATCTTAAGATGTTTCCTTGCTGTTTTAATTTTTCTTCCTGTTTTCTTGCATATTGATCTATTGTATTCTTTAAGGATCATCTGGTACTGGATGGATGAATTGAAGAGGCATATGAATTTCCCTTAGGAGCACTAAAAAGTTTGGTGAAAATCCAGTGGCAGAATGAGGGGTACTACGGTATGCTGCAAGGAGAAGATCTATATGTGCACCCCAGTCTGAACCATCGCTGTTTACAAAACTTTTTTTATCATCCCTAAAAGAGTTCTATTGAAACGTTCGATTAATCCATTGGAGGAAGGATTATAAGGTGTAGTACGGGTCTTAGTTATCTCCAACATACCGCAAACGGACTTGAACAAATTACTTTCGTCGCTGTGCAATTCAAAGAGGTGGTCCAAATCTTGCTATTAATTCCATAACTAGTCTTTGAGCAACAATTTCAGCTTTTTGATGAGGGGGGGGGGGGATATACCTCCATCCAGCGCGTGAAGTAATCTCTGGTGACTAACAGGAAACGTTTTTTCCCATTTGTTTGCGGCAGTGGACATTTTATATCTAATGCAATTCTGTCTAAAGGATTACCAACTCTGTAATCAACCAATGCTGCTTTCGATTTTCCTCCTGTTTCTTTTAATTTTCCGCATATTTCACATTGATCTATGTTCATCTTCACATCCTGACCCATCTTGTACCATGTATAACTGATTTTTATCTTTTCTTTTGTTTTCTTGACTCCCATGTGACCAGCAAATACAGTGTTGTGACAACCAACTAAGACCTCTTATCTTAAGTTCAAGGGAACCAGCAGCTGTAAGTGTTCTTGGTCATTTGTGTTGTTCTTCTATTTCTGATAAATCACACCATCTCTTCGTACAAGGTTTCTCCCATTTAAGCCAATATCGTTTTGTAGCTGGACTAAGACTTGCACATGAATCTCGATCTTGAAGTTTTCCGTCATTAAACCACTGATGAAGATCTTCTTTCTGGAAAGTACTGATTTCCTTACTGCTGTACTTTGACTACCATGGTTTCACATTATCTGTCTTATCCTCGGATACAGCTCCAATACTTGATTGAGTTTCATTGTTTCTTGGTTCAGCTAATGTTTGATGTTTGGTCAGTTCTTTGACAGTATCAACTCCTCCAATTCTTCCTGGACTGTCTGACAATCCTTACAATTTTTATCTGGTTTACCCTCATTTTGGTGTTGACATAGTTCACCAGGTGTTCTGGGCATCGCACCTCCATTTGCATATTTCACTCCTGGACGATACTGTATCTTGAATCTTGAAGTTATACTGACTCAAGGTCTCAATCCATCGAGCAAGTTGTCTTGAAGGCTCTTTGAAGCTGAAAAGCCATCGCAGTGATCCATGATCGGTTCTGAGTAAAAACTCCTGTCCAAGTAGGTAATGCCTAATTGGTGTATAAATGTAACAGCAGCGGGAAATTCTCTGCGAGTAACGCTGAGCCTTTGCTGTATCTTGTCAAGTTTAATCGACGCAAAGGCGATAACCCTTTCTTTTCCATTTTGAATCTGCGACAGGACACCACCAATACCAATATTCGATGCGTCTTTATCCAAAATGTATGGACCAATAGGACATGGATAGGCCAATACAGGTGGAGAAATCAGGGCATCTTTAAGTTTACAGAAAGACTCATCACAGGCTTCTGTCCATTTAAACATTACATCTTTTCTGGTGAGATGACTGAGTGGTGCTACAATGTTACAGAAATTTCTTATATATTGCCGGTAGTAATTGCTTAGACCGAGGAATTGTTGGACTTGTCTTCCTTCGTAGATGTTGGTTTCATCCAATCTTGAACAGACTTGATGATTTTTGGATTGGGTTTAATTCCATCTTTTCCAAAGAGATGTCCGTCCAAGATATGGTTTCAGTTCAATCCTACCTGAACAATCCATTTCAGTACTTCATCTAATCTTTGAAAGTGCTCATCTAAATTAGAACTGAATATAATAATGTCATCAAGATAAATCAATAGGGTCTGCAATTGCAGTCCTCTAAATATCAGCTCCATGCACCTTTGGAATGTACTTGGGGCGTTACATAGTCCAAAGGGCATTTTATTGTACTCGTACAGTCCATACTTTGTAATAAATGCGTTTTAGGACGATCCTGATCTTCTACCAAAAACCGGCAATAACCGCTCTGTAAGTCAAGACATGAAAATGTGGATGTTGTTGCCAGGCAGTCTAGACACATATCAATGCGTGGAATATGATACCTTTTTTTTAAAAAGTAAAATCATCTCCCCTTCGAAATTTTGAACACCGGTCATATTCCCTCATGCATATCTGAGGGCGGCATACTTCAACTGTGAATCAAAAATCAATGCCGTCTGAGAAGATTTGTGCTGACAAGGCACATTCGCCCATTTTTTTTAAAGTAAAATAATCTTCCCATCCGAATTTTGAACAACAACCCTATTCCTTTGCACACGTCTGCAGGTGATGTACTACAAAATTGAATGAGCCGTCTTAAATTGAGTTTCGCTGACAAGAAATACCCCTTAAAAATTTAATTATCACCCCATCCAAATTTTAATTGATTGATTAGAGTTTAACGTCAAGTCAACAGCATTTCAGCTATATAAGGACAAGAACAGGGTGGAAGAGATAACCAGGGCAATGAGTTTTGACTGCGACAGAAAAATTGGAAAAAAATGGTTCAACAAACAGTAGCATCCGGATCTATTTTTTTTACAACACACTACTCATCATTAGCAGACATGGCAGAGTATCAAATATAAAATCATTTCTATTAATACAAGACAAGAAAACTTTGACAGAAAATTGATATAAACATAGACAGAGGATATACAAGTTTTCCAGCTAGAAATGAAAAGGGCATGGAGGGCACAGCACCCTCCTGTATCTAATATATGTCCCTTCGGGCGTATAAAACCAAAACGTGTTCCAGTGTCCTCCACCATTCCTCTATCATTCAAGTATGTTTTTTTTTTAATTTCAAAAGACTTTGAGGCATAAATCAATAAAATATGACATTAGTAAAAGAAACAGTTCTCTATGTCATGTTGTATTACAAACTGGGAACTGTGGGCATGATCGTGTTACAATATGATTTGTCGGATATCTGGTAAAATTTAACAAGTGAAAAGGGACATAACTGTCACAAAAACCATCGACCATCACAGGTTTTCAGATTGTCCTAGATATTATTGAAACAAACTTTTGATATCTGTAAGACAGTTTTGAGTTATTACCAAAAGAAACTGCAATTTACCCCTATGTTCTATTTTTAGCGATATTGGCCATCTTGAATTTCAGATCAGCACCAAAATAAAAATTTGCATTTCCTCATACATGTGAATATTTTTGTCAAGTTTACTTTAATTTGCTCAAGTTGTTTCATAGAAGAAGATCAAAATGCCAAAGTTTACAGACGGAGAAAAGACAGACAGAAAGTGATGACAAAAGCTGAAAGACAGCATTTTCAAAGTTTTTTCTATACATGTATTAATAATGTCTAAAAAACAAAGCAACACAACCAAAATCCATCTTCGCTAGCCAGGGGTGGCAATCATCTTTTCTTCTCTTCACCCTTGGTAGATATGGCTAATTTTTCTGTGGTCAATCAATTCGCTCACTCATATTATTTCCCTTTGATTAAGAATTTCCCTTCAAATACATTTTCAATATTTATTAAGTGAATTAATTATGAAACACATCTAAACCTCTAAATATGTCATACAAACTGGAAAAGTAATATTAAAAAGGATCCAAAACATACGTCTTCCAAATTTTGCAAAATAGAAATAAAGGGATACGCCGAGCGCAGCATGAAACGACCACAGCATGTCGACCACTGAAATTTCAACAAAAGTAGTTTAAAGTGAATGTGGACATAGTAAAGAACTTGACACAATGATTAGATGGACACAAAAAGAAGGTTGACACAGTAAGCTGAACACAAACAAGAGAAAAAAATCAACCCTTTTGATCACTTTCTGATAAAAAGAAACCGTAACAGCTATGCAAAATATGTTACTTTGAACTAAAAGCTTACATCAAGAGAAATTCAAAGAAAAAATCAATCGAAATCCAATGAAAAATAAAGATTTGACATATTTAGAAAAATTGCAATTTTGACCCATTTGACCCCTTTCAGCTCAGAAAGGGTAAAAGCTTGCCAAATCCGTTGACATACTACTGAAAGCTCAGATCACCTGATGTCACTCTTAGTTTCACCAGAGTTCACACTGTGAGTGCCTTTGTTTTAAATGTTGTTATTTCTGTTTCTGTGCTTTGTATCTGTCTAACGTCATTGTTTTTTGTGTCAAACGTCATTGTTTTCTGTGTTCTCGTTTTGGCCGTGTCTTTGGACTTTGATTTTTGTAATTTCACTCTTTGTTCCTTCGGTATTCTACTGCCGTTGTATCAAGAGGAATCTAAAGAAAAAATTCCCATGGAAATCCGATGAAAATAAAGATTTGACATATTTAGAAAAATTGCAATTTTGGCCCCTTTGACCCCTTGTAGCTCGGAAACGGTAAGTGCTACACCAAATCCGTGGGCTTAAAACCGAAAGCTTAGATCAAGAGGAATCCTAAGAAAAAAATCTCATCGAAATCCGATGAAAAATAAAGATTCGACATATTTAGAATAAAAAAAATTAAAATTTTTGAAATTTACCCCTTTTGGGCTCCATTTATCTCATGAATGGTACATGCCACATGAAATCCCTTGGATACTGCAGATTCGAAATTTTCTAAGGAGTACACTGAAAGAAACCCCATCAAAATCTGATAAATACTAAATATTCTATAGTCAAATATATGAAAAAACCCAATTTAACCCTTTTTGGTCCCTAATTCTGAAATGGGTGGGGCCACAAAATAAAGGAAAAAAAGGTCCCCGAGAATGTGCCAAGAAACATCATTCTAAAATTTGAAAACAATCCGTCTACTAGAACCAAAGTTATGCTGTCCACAGACACGAAAATACCTAATTTTACCCCCGCCCCCCCCCCCCTTTTAGCCACTTTTTGTGAAACGGGAGGGGCAGGGACCGCGAAATTACTACCCGGGCTTAAGAATGTGCCAAGAAACATCATACTTAAATTTGAAAATGATCCGTACACTAGAACAAAAGTTATGCTGTCCACAGACACAAAAATACTCAATTTAACCCCTTTTCAGCCCCTTTTTCTAAATTGGGCGGGCAAGGACCACGAAACTATAACCCGTGCTTAAGCATGTGCCAACAAACATCGTACTAAAATTTGATAACAATCCGTCCCCTAGAACCAAAGTTATGCTGTCCACAGACGCCGACGCCAGCGGACTGCAACATTTTTGCGGTCGTATAAAAATATCAAAACCAATTTTAAATTACGATTAACTATAAGATAAATTCAGAACATGCAAATAATTGTTTCGGTATGAGACCTGAATCGTAGTCAAGGACCTTTAACACTCCCCATGGATTGATCGATCAATGTTTTCCCATTGGATGCAACTACAACATTCGTCAATTAGAAAGGAGGGTTTGTGTATCCATCCGCTAAGGCTGAAGAGAAGAAAAGCGGATCACAACCCTTGGCTAGAGAAGACGCCCAAAATCCTGAAGTGCTGGATCCGAACAGATAAAAACTATGCGGATGTTATATAACATTGTTTATTTGATGTTTATAGACCTTTCTTTCATAAATTCATGGGTGCCGCCATAATCGACTTCCGCATGTACATTTAACCGGAAGGTTACCACGTTCGTAACCTCTAGGCGTTTGCCACTTTATCGCTACAATGTTTAATGAAACAGGTGTCATACTTACACTGTTAGTTAGTTCGATAACACTTGTATGAATGCTTCAAAAATACCTGCTCCCTTTTTTTCTGTTGGATTATATAAAATGTGTTTTAAACAAACATAACAGTCCTTAAACCAAGTAATGTAAATCTATCCGAAAATAGCGGAGAACATTCTCGGGGGAAACTTTATTTTTTTCATTAATGTTCCATACAATAACAAGAGGCTCTCAAGAGCCTCTATCGCTCACCTGGACCATGGCTGCCATAGATAAAGGCATTTCCAATAGGAAAAACGAAAAATAACATTTAGCAGAATACTTTTTTTATAAAATTACAGTATTCTTGTTTGGTTTCCATGGCAACCGAAAGATCCACCATCAATTACAACCCATAACAGAACACCATTCAAAAAAAATTTGGGCAGGGGTTCCCCTTATAATAAAAGTAATACATACTGCTGAAATTAAAACATGCAGACCACTTTTCAAATAAAAATTCAAAAATTTGGAGATTCCCCTTAAAATCAATAGGGCCAATGTAAAAACTATGTTCCAGATGGGGGCCATCTTGGATGAGGTATGGACCTGCCAGATACATTTTTTGGGTGGGACCATCTAAAGACCATTGTGACTAAGTTTGGTTATAATTGGACTGGTAGTTTCTGAGAAGAAGATCTTTGAATGTCTTTTCCATAGGGTCCAATATTAACAAGATTGCTACGCGTAGCTATGGTGTCCGCCGCCGCAGTAAAGTCGATAAAGTCCCATAACTCAAGTAAAATTTTGCGAATCAAAATGGCCGCAAGATATGATCAACTGCATTAGATGGCAAACAGCTCAGCAAAATCCCTTAATTGGATTTTGAGGAGATGTGTCGACGAAGTCTTCCTATGTTGTAGTATGCATTAAGTTGATAAAGTCCTATAACTCCTGTAAAATTTGTCCAATCAACATGGCAGCATAATATGATCAAGTACATATGGTGGCAAATGTTCAAACTAAATTTCAGCATAATTCGTTCAGTGGTTTCCGAGGAGTTGCGCCCACAAATTGTTCCTAAGCTGTAGCACGCATTAAGTCGATAAAGTCCCATAACTCCTGTAAAATTTGACCAATCAAAATGGCGATGCGATATGATCTTGTACATATGCTGACTAACAATCCTGTAAAATTATCATGAATTCGGACTAGCAGTTTCTGAGGAGTTTCGTCCACAAGATTTGCCATTGTATAACAATGTGGAAATAATCAAAGTCCCATAACTCTCACAAAATTCAACGATTCAAAATGGCAATGCGATATGATCTAGTACTAATGGTGACTAACAATCCTGTAAAATTTGAAGGAATTCTGGCAAGCGGTTTCTGAGGAGTTGCGAACACAAGATTTGCCATTGTATAACATTGGGAAATAATCAAAGTCCCATAACTCCCACAAAATTTGATGAATCAAAATGGCGATGCGATATGATCTAGTACTAATGGTGACTAACAATCCTGTAAAATTTGAAGGAATTCGGGCATGCGGTTTCTGAGGAGTTGCGTCCACAAGATTTGCCATTGTATAACAATGTAGAAACTAGGTCCCACCGTTGCGATGCGGCAGGGGACAAAAAAATTTTGAGCAGGGTTTCCCCTTAAAATGAATATTACACATACTGCTAAAATCAAAACATAATTTAAAACGGAGAACATAATTAAATAAATATTCACATTTTGCTCAAAATTAGAACTGTATGGATAGGTTTCTATGGCAACCAAAAGGTCCTCAATCCACTGCAATGCATTTTAGACCCCTTTCAAAAAAAATTTGAGCAGGGGTTCCCCTTATAATGAAGGTATGCATACTGCTGAAATCAAGACATATAGTTTTATCAAAATTTTGATTTTTTGGTTTGGTTTCCATGGCAACCATAGAAGTACTGAATCTTCAAATGCTTTAGAATTTGGTATTATATGACCCACAAAGTTCCTTTTAGATTTCATGAAGCTAGTGATAATAGGTTTTGAGATATAGTGAAAAACATACAAAATCGTCAAAGTCCAACAACTCCTACAAAATTTCATGTATGAAAATGGCGGTGCGAAATGATATAGTACTTGTAGTCAATAACAATCCTACAAATTTTGAACAAAAACCAATAAATTGTTTCTGAGGAGTTGCGTCCACAAGATCTCCATTTGTATAGTATTGCTAAAAATCGTCAAAGTCCCATAACTCCTATAAAAATTGACGAATCAAAATGGCGGTGCGATATGATCTAGTACATATAGTGACTAACTATCCTACAAAATTTGAACGAAATCCAATACACCGTTTCCGAGGAGTTGCGTCCACAAGATCTCCATTTGTATAGTATTGCTAAAACTCGTCAAAGTCCCATAACTCCTATAAAAATTGACGAATCAAAATGGCGGTGCGATATAATCTAGGACATATAGTGACTAACAATCCTACAAAATTTGAACAAAATCCAATACACAGTTTCCGAGGAGTTGCGTCCACAAGATCTCCAGTTGTATAACATTGCTAAAAATGGTCAAAGTCCCATAACTCCTATAAAAATTGACGAATCAAATTGGCGGTGCGATATGATCTAGTACATAAAGTGACTAACAATCCTACAAAATTTGAACATAATCCAATACACGGTTTCCGAGGAGTTGCGTCCACAAGAAAGTGTGACAGACAGACTGACGGACGGACGGACGGACGGACACACGGACGCAGACCATTACTATGTCCCACCGTCGCGGTGCGGCGGGGGACAAAAATATGTTCCCCGCTGGCGGACATCTTGGATTAGGTACGGACCTGCCGGATACCTTTTTATGAAGGGACAATCTAAGGACCATTGTGACTAAGTTTGGTTATAATTGGACTGGCAGTTTCTGAGAAGAAGATCTTTGAATGTGTTTATAATACCTTTTTTAAAGGGGACCACCCAAGGACTATTGTGACCAAATTTGGTTCCGATTGGCCCAGTGGTTTCAGAGGAGAAGATCTTTGAATGAAAAGTTTACGCCGGACGGACGGACGACGGACGCCGGACGCCAAGTGATGGCAAAAGCTCACCATGGCATAGCCAGATGAGCTTAAAATCTAGAGTATTTGTGAAGCACTCTTGATGTACCGTGTAAGGCTTACCTGCATACTTCGGAAAATGATATTAGGTCGTCCGGACTATTTATTAACATTTTAGTATAACATCAAGATAAATATTTAATATAAATAACACTATTTTTGGTTTTCTTTTTGGTCTCCAGAAACCACCATCTTGCATTAATTCTAATATTTCGTTAACATATCTGTACTTCGGTAAAATTCCTCAGAAAACCATTTACTTGCACTGGTTGGGGTCTGAAAAAATATCTTTTCTTATTTGAGGAACAAACATAATTGGATCCTAGGCTTGACGTCATGTTTGTTTTTTTTTTTTACATTTAATTATTATAACATGAGGTTGCACGCGTTGTCCTGCTAGGTATACCCCCACTCGTTAAAATGAATCATTCAAGATGTAGCTGAGAAAAGTGTGACGAAAATTTTCATTGTGTTCAATTAAGGGAAAAATGGCTAAGTCCCACCTAACAGGAGGTTGATATCATAAGGTGACCAAAATGACAGACGACATATTCCTCCTATATATAAAGTCAAATACAAAATCTGAAATAAATCGGAAATCGGTCCAGCAGTAGCTGAGAAAAGTGCGACGAAAATTTTCACTATGTTCAATAAAGGGAAAAATGGCGAAGTCCCGCCAAACAGAAAGTTGATATCATAACGCGACCAAAATAGGAGACGACGCATTCCCCCGATATATAAAGTTAAATACTATTTTTGAAATAAATCGGCCCAGCAGTAGCTGAGAAAAGTGCGACGAAAATTTTCACTATGTTCAACTAGAGGCTCTCAGGAGCCTGTATCGCTCACCTGGCTTTCAGATGCCACAATCATGGTAACATTGTAAGTTATACAGTTGATCTTCAGTCTCAAACTTAAGTACCTCGAACACCACCAATATCTTGAACAGTATTTAAAGTCTGATCATGTTTTACTACATTTCTATGTTGGGCTTTTTTGACAAAAAACGTTCTTGCTAAGGACCACTTTTGACACCAGTTTTGAAATCGAGACGTCATTTTGTAAATGGCAGCCATGCAACAATTTTCAACATCAGTTTTGAAGTCGCAACATCAATATCTATTTGGACAAAAAAATTCATTGAAATAGGACAATGCTGAAATGTCTCGCCTGTTTTGGTGGCCATTTTGAAAATGGCAGTCAACAAATAATTTTTAACATTAGTTTTAAAGTTGCGACATCAATACCTATATAGAAACCAAATTTCATTGAAATCAGACAATATTGAATTTTCCCACCTTTTGTAGCGGCCATTTTGAAAATGGCGGTCAACGAACAATTCTTAACATCAGTTTTGAAGTTGCAACATCAATACCTATTTGGAAACCAAATTTTATTGAAATCGGACAATGTTGAATTTTCCGGCCTTTTTCGCGGCCATTTTGAAAATGGCGGTCCACGAACAATTTTTAACATCAGATTTGAAGATGCAACATCAAAACTTATTTGGAAACCAAATTTCATTTAAATCGGACAATGTTGAATTTTCCCGCCTTTTGTGGCGGCCATTTTAAAATGGCGGTCAACGAACAATTTTCAACACAGGTTTTGAAATCGCAATATCAATATCTATTTGGAAACCAAATTTCATTGAAATCGGACAATGTTGAATTTTCTCGCCTTTTATGGCGGCCATTTTGAAAATCACCATGGCATAACCATGCAGGTAAGCTGTAAAGTTATACAGGCATTGAAGCTTAGATGCAACTTCAATATTAACTGACAAGGATGTTTGCATTGTGGGCACATAATCTTAAGTAAAAGAAACAATATACAGCAATATACAATTATTATTAAATTGTGAAATAAACATAGTTTATGAAAGTATTTTTGCAAAAAAATGTTAAAATTTGTACAAAAACACTTTTTTGCTCTTAATTATGTAACAAATAATTATTTCTAATAAAGTGATAGCAGGGAATTTCTCTAAAATTTAAAAGAGAAAAGTAAACCAAAGAAGATTTGAAAGCAGAATTTAAAGGGAAATAACCAATTACCATATGGCATTGAATTTTATTTTTTATTTTTTTTTTTTGTGAACAAAGTCAATAACTACAACACAGGCAGTTGGATTTTCTTCAAAATTTCAGAGTATGTAGATCTTGATATGCTGAACATTTTTCAAATTTACACTTCACCTCTATCTGTTACAGTTTTTGAAATAAAAAATAAAAAATAGTAATGGTGGATTACATGATACCCCGCCACGTTTCACAAAATTTCGAAGTATCAAGGGCCATAACTCCAGAGCCCCTTGGACCTCAGAACCCATATTCGAACTCGACCTCAGTTTTGTGGTGGACAAGCTACATACCAAGCTTGAAGACTGTATGTTATTCCGTTCAAAAGTTATCAGTCGGAAACCTTCGGGGACGGACGGACGGACGGACACACGACTGAGGGTATCACATAATACCACGCCACTACGTGTGGCGAGGTATAAAAATGCATAAATTTTGAAAATTTTGCGGAAAAAGGGCTATAACTCTAAGACGGTTTTCCGATTTTCTTCAAAATTGCAGGGCAGATAGATCTCGTCATTCTGAACAATTCTACTCCATGTCAGATTTTTGATATCTGCAACGGTTTTGAAGTTATTTGCCAAAAACATTTACCCCCTATGTTCTTTTTTTAGTGACAGCGGCCATGTTGTTTGGTCTACGGACATAAAAATCACAAACTTGAAAAAGCATACCCTGGTGATGATTCAGGCCAAGTTTGGTAAGTATTGGCCCAGTAGTTTCAGGAGATTTTTGAATAAAAGTTAACGGACGGACGGACGGACGACGGACGACGGACGCCGAGTGATGGCAAAAGCTCACATGGCCTTTGGCCAGGTGAGCTAATACAGGGAAAAATGGCAAAGTCCCGCCAAACAGGAAGTTGATATCATAAGGCAATCAAAATGGAAGACGACGCATTCCCCACATATATAAAGTTAAATACCAAATTTGAAATAAATTGGCCCAACAGTTGCGGAGAAAAGTGCGACGAAAATTTTCACTATGTTCAATAAAGGGAAAATGGCAAAGTCCCGTCAAACAGGAGTTTGATATCATAAGGCAACCAAAATGGCAGGTGACACTTTCACCCTATACATAAAGTCAAATACCAAATTTCAAATAAATTGGCCCAGAAGTAGCTGAGAAAAATGCAATAAACCTCGGACGGACGGACGGAAGGACAGAAGGACTGACGGACGGAAGCACGGACGGACGGACAGACAGAAGGACAAGGGTATTCCGATATACCACCCACTTACGAGTGGGGTTATAATTTTCATAAAGGTTATTTTATACAATCAAATTGTCTTTTTACATGTGTAAATTGAAAGGTGTTACACAAGTATTGCAAAACTTTGTCCACTTTGAGATGCCTGTTTCTGGCGGCACACTGCATCTAAAACCAACACTGTGACAATTTTTGCGATCTATGGTCGTTAGTTAACGGAAGATAATATACCAGAAGGACAGGTATATAGTCTCAGGTAATTTGCAATCCATGTTATTATTATCTGAGTACCTGTATGTCTTTTTAAACTTTGGTTTAATTACAGCGAAAATAAAGTGGAGCTAATGAGCTTCTATTCAATAACGTGCAATCTTGAAAATAAAGGGCTACGCCAAGCGCAGCATGATACGACCGCAGCATGTCGACTCTTGAAATTTGAAAAAGTGTAATTTAAAGCGAGTATGGACATACTTGAGAGCTTGACACAATTAGGAGATTGACCCAGTAATTAGCTGGACACAAACTAGGGAAAATGAAAAATTAGCCCTTTTGACTCCTTATGATTCATCCTTGACCCTTTATAGCTCGGAAACGATAAGAGCTACGCAAAATCCATTGACAAACTGCTGAAAGCTTATATCAAGAGGAATCCAAAGAAAAAAATCCCACCAAAATCTGATCAAAAATAAAATTGCATATTACTTTGAAAAAATCCAGTTTTGGCCCCTTCGACCCCTTATAGCTCGGAAACGGTAAGAACTACGCCAAATCTGTTGGCATACCATTGAAAGCTTGTATCAAGAGGAATCCAATGAAAAAAGTCCCACGGAAATCCGATAAAAAAATAAAAATTTCAGGCAATCTGCAAATTTGCAGTTGTGGCCCCTTTGAACCCTTACAGCTCGGAAACTGTAAGAGCTATGCTAAATCCGTTTACATACTGCTGAAAGCTTACATCAAAAGGAATCCAAAGAAAAAATCCCATCGAAATCCAATGAAAAATAAAAATTTGCAATTTTGGCTCCCTTCGGCCCCTCATAGCTGGGTAAGGAAACAAGTTACCAATAATCTGATAGTAAAGCGCCATGTTAATTTTTCATAAGGAATCCTTTGACAAAACAATACCAATGACATGTCTGGACCTGCGTCACCGTCACTCATGTTCAACTGAGAATTTAGGAGATAACTGTACTGTATTTTAAGCTTTGCGGACGTAAATCGTAGATTTTACGGTCGCAAATTGACTTTACTTAGCGACGCGTCAGCGGAGTTATGTAAACGGATATTTGCGACCGTAACATCAAGATTTACGTCCTCAAAGCTTAAAATACAATACAGTTATCTCCATTCTAATGCAATAGCTCGAAAAACATTATTTTCTTTTACATTATTTTGATCTAAAATCGAATTCAGAAAAAGTCCGCGAAAACATATGAACGTCTTTGCCATATACACAACGTGACGTCACATGAAGACTTAAGATGCGAAACGTAAAAACAAGACGTTTTTAGTCGGACTCCACGCTTCAGTTTCTAATGAAATTCAATAAAAAGGGTGTTTAGAAGGTAAGCGGTATAAATATTTCGCTTGTTTTTCTTTTAAATGAATTACTATATTGCACATTTTCGAATATGGTTGACCATCCTTAGTTACGGCTTTTAGATTGTGGGTTTTACGACAGATATTATTCAATCAGATTCAATGTTACAAAAACATTGCATCAGAATTATTTTTTTACCCCAACCTAACAGAATGTCACGAATAGGTTTACCAATTCAAACAGGTATTCATTTACCTTAATATTACCAAACATTCTTCAAATGCTAGTTATAATCGAGATTATATTAAGTTTAACCCTATTACTGTTATAGACAAGCTAAAGCTGTCGCCGAATGCCCCCGCTCATTGAACCCTGAACAAATATGGCAAGTGCATATTTGAGTGCGTGTTGACACAATACAGGTGTTGACACAGTTCAAGTATGGTCACAATGATATGCCTCCCCTTTTTCCAAAATATATAAAAGGGAAGTTCTGAGCCCGAAAATCAATTCTATGGGTGCTAGGCAATCTTCCTGTAAAGTTTCATCCATTTTGAGGCACTTTGAATTTTCCCGCCTTTTTCCAGTTTCCATGGCAACTGCGGCCATTTTGAATATTCCAAAAGATATATGTGTGCACATCTACTTATTGTAAGTTAGATTCCTTTGAAGTAGTTTGAATTTGTTTGCAAACTTTCTAAATAACATGAATAGTTGTGTTTTTCGTTCGTACGTACGGACGGACGGACGAACGAACGAACAGACGAACGGACGAATAGACGAACGGACGAACAGACGAACGGACGAACGGACGGACAAGGGTTAAACAATATGCCCCCCCCCCCCC
>MJUU01050086.1:121168-136022 GCA_002080025.1 Modiolus philippinarum
AAAAAAAAAAAAAAACTAAATGAAAAACAAAATGCATGGTGCAAATCTGCAATATATATTGAAGCATTCCTGCAAGTTTGGTTGCGAAGTACCAAGCAGTCTAGAAGGAGATGCGGATAATGGAGGTATACCCATGACGCTAATAAGCTAAAATGACAAAGTCGAAAAATAGCTTAAAAATCTGGAAAAACAGAAATAAAGAGAAACAAAATACATGGTGCACATCTACAAAATATACTGAAGCATTCCTGCAAGTTTCGTTGGAAAGCACCAAGCCGTTTAGGAGGAGATGCGGATAATGTAAAACTTTTGGAGCCATACAGACAGACAGACGGACGGACGGACTGACAGACAGACAGACAGACAGACAGACAGACGGACGGACGCAAGACGACGGATAGTGATCCTTATGTGTCGATCCTGCACTAGGTGCAGGCGACACAAAAATGAATTTTTTAAAATTCGCCCGTTTTGGTCCCAATTTATCTCATGAACGGTACATGTACATGCCACGTGAAATCCGTCGACATACTACAGATTGAAAATTTGCTAAGAAGCATACTTAAAGAAACCCCATCAAAATCCAATTTAAAGATTCCTCAGTCAAATATGTGAAACCTTTTTTGGTCCCTTTTTCTGAAACGTTAGGGTCATGAAATTAAAACTAGGGCTTTGGCATGTGCCAAGAAACATCATACTAAAATTTATAAATGATCCGTCCACTAGAAACAAAGTTATGCTGTCCACAGACACGAAAATACCCAAATTTACATCTTTTTGGTTCCTTTTTCGGGACCAAAAAGCCAAAATTAAAACCCAGGCAAAAGCTTGTGCCAAGAAACAAATTTAGAAATGATCTGTCCACTAGAGTAAGAACCAAAGTTATGCTGTCCACAGACGCCGACTCCAACGCCCAATGGGCCAAACCATACTACAACCGCAAATTTTTGCAGTCGTATAAAATAAATATCCTGTAGAAAACAATTAATAAAAACAAAAGTTTAAAAAATATATGAATTATTACAACAACACTGCTACTGTAGACTCATCGAGCATGCATTTAAATGGAAAAAAGTCGCTTTTAGTGGTGTGATTAAATGTTTGATTTTAACAAAACTACTGCATATGTTGATTTTCCGTAATAAAAGTTAAAACATTATGTTTTACTATTAATAAATAATTATTTGAGGTGACAAAGATATAATATTGCCAAAATAATCAACTTTACATACAATAACTTTATCGGTCGTACCCGATTGATTGGGGTTGATTGCGCATGCGCGCCGACGGACGTATCCTTTTTGTGTCTTAGTATATTTTGATCAAAATTCGTTTACTTTCGATTATTTCTGCTCTGAAATCAGGTAAGGTGTTCTACACTCTGATCACAACACCAGCCCAAGCTACAGTTTACCATCAGCAAGCCACAGAACATCGACATTCATCTAAAACTTTGCCAATCTCCAATGTAAACAAACCAAAATGGCGGCAATTTCAACTTAGGCCTTGTACCCTTACACCACTCAACAGCAGGCAAGTCGTCAAATCATCAACGAATTGTAAACCTTGGTTAGGCATTGTATCATACCAACAAGACCTCAGTGTTAGCGCCACTTCCATAGCCATACAGAGACCAATCACCGATCTGGGTATAGGCGACGTATCTCGCCAACCAGTGACCAACTGTCGATCTGCTTATAGGCGATGTATTTCGCCAACCAGAAGAAACCAACCGCGGGAATCATAGCAACACTGAGAATCGTCATCTTTTTGATTGTACTAATATGTAGAATAACCAAAGGCCCCATAGATCCAGCTCATCACAACATCTCTCACACCAACAGTGTCATCACCAATAGCTTTGACCAACACCACATAGCTCATAGCGTCATCCTTGTCAGCATACATTCTCAACTGACAGAATTGGTTAAAAACTACAAACCACCATGCCAAAGCACCATATTGTACCTATCTATCCTATTGATTATTGTGTCAAATGATGTCAATCTCAACCCTGGTCCAATAAGCCAAATCGATGAAGCTACCATCTACCCTTGTGGCACCTGTGATAAACCAGTGACATGGGAAGAGCGAGGAATTGTCTGTGACACATGTAACCAATGGTACCATGTAAGCTGCCAGTCTATGCAGACTAAATCATACCTAGAACACGTCAACGACTCTGCCACTGCTTGGGACTGCATTATGTGCAGCTGTCCGAACTACTCTACCTCCTGTTTTTCCATGGTTTTCAGCACATCCAACCATTTTAGTATCCTGGCTGATACCTCTATAACCAGCACTACTGAAAACATGAAGCCACTGCACACATCAACTCCAGAGAAGATAAGGAGGAACCAATACAAAAAAGATGGAAAAACAAAGAGCATCAACAGCTTAAGAATCCTGAATGTCAACTTTCAGTCGGCAAAAAATAAACAGGCAGAAATCAACAACTTACTTGACAGTACAAAACCTGACATCATCTTTGGGACAGAAACCTGGCTTGATTCCAGTGTAAAAGACGCACAAATATTTCCAGACGGCTATAACATCTATCGAACAGACCGTAAAATCAATGGAGGAGGTGTACTCATCGCAGTTAAAGACAGCTTAATTACATCTGCTGCCCCAGAACTTCATACAGACTGTGAAATAGTTTGGTGTAAACTAGAGATAGTGGGCCACAAGACATGAAGAATAAGGG
Source organism: Modiolus philippinarum (assembly GCA_002080025.1). Lineage (NCBI taxonomy): Eukaryota > Metazoa > Mollusca > Bivalvia > Mytilida > Modiolidae > Modiolus > Modiolus philippinarum. Next base: position 123,876 of record MJUU01050086.1, read on the forward strand.
AAGAGTATCGAAAGAGAGCCTGCAAAATCAACAATGCTTTCATCATATCAGCAGGAGACTTCAACCTGCCTGGATGGGATTGGACAAATAACACCATTAAGACCAACACCCAACATCTAGGGAACCACGACAAGTTTGGCAACATCCTAGACGACAATGGTCTCCAACAACTTGTAAAAACACCAACTAGAGGCGCAAACATACTGGACCTGATCATTACCAACTACCCGACAAGCTTCAACAGAATTGAAACACTTCTAGGGCTTTCACCACGACATCGTCTTTGCTGAAATTAATATCCAGCCAAAGAAAGCCACACAAAAGCCTAGAAATTTCACTTTATACAGAAAGGCCAACTGGGACAACATACAGGAGGACCTAAAGGAGCTACTTCAAGATGTGAAGAAACTCAACGAGGACAATTCATCTGTAAACACCATGTGGAATAAGTTCCAAGCTGATCTTGAACTGAGCATCAAGAAAAACATACCATCAACAACTGCTAAGAAAAATGATGGCTTTCCTTGGATCACCAGAGATATTAAGAGGCTCATCAAGAAGAGAGATAGGTGGTATAAGAGAGACAAACGAAATAGAACAACAACTCCGATAAAAGAAATCGAACAACAACTCCGATAAAAGAAATCGAACAACAACTCCGATAGACGTAAATTCAAAGAATTGAAGCGAAAAACCCAACATGAGCTACGGAAAGCATACTGGAAATACATTGATGGCATCATCTCTCCAAGTGAAAACAACACCAATGAACCATCCAATTGTATGAAAAGATTTTGGACCTTCATTAAACACCGAAAATCAGATGGAAATAGCATACCACCTCTCAAGGCCGATGGACTCCTGCATGTTGACTCCACAGACAAAGCGAATATATTCAACGCCCAGTTTTAGCAAGCCTTCTCACAAAAATCAGAGATCAGTAGAGATGAATTCAAAAATCAGTGCAAAATGCAGGGACAATACAAGGACATTGACAATATCAACATCACTGAAAATGGTATTCTAAAGCTTCTACAAAGTCTCAACCCAAACAAGGCTGCAGGACCAGATAACATCTCGCCTCGAGTGCTTAAACATCTTGCACATGATATATCACCAATACTTACTATCATATTTAGAAGATCATATGCAACAGGCGAAGTTCCAGACATATGGAAAACAGCAAACGTATGCCCGGTCTACAGAGAGGGGCAGAAGTTTGACCCTATTAACTATAGACCAATTTTTGTAACATGCATATCCTGCAAGCTCCTGGAACACATTGTCACCAGCCACATCATGAAGCACGCCTGCGGACAGAACATCATATACCCGCTCCAGCATGGTTTCCGAAAAGGCCTGTCTTGTGAAACACAACTTATAGAATTTGTTGATGATGTAACAAAGAACCTAGATGAAGGAAAACAAACTGACTGTCTCATAATGGATTTTTCCAAAGCATTCGACAAAGTCAGCCACAGCCTTCTCCTCCACGAACTCAACCACTACGGGATCACTGGCAAACAAATGCATGGATTAGAAGGTTCCTCACGAACAGAGGCCCGTCAGTAGTTGTGGAAGGAGAAACCTCATCAGACATCCCAGTAGAGTCCGGAGTTCCCCAAGGATCAGTACTCGGCCCAAGTCTTTTCTTATTTTACATCAACGACATGCCTACTGGAATTAAAGGAACAGTACGTCTATTTGCCGACGATACCATCGTTTACCTCAATGTAGCCAATAATGCAGACGCTGCAAACCTCCAACAAGATCTGGACAACCTTGTTGAATGGAAAACAAAGTCGCTGATGAAATTCCATCCGGAGAAATGCAACATTTTAACTATATCCAAGAAAAGAAGAAGCATCCAACGTGACTACACATTTCATGGACATATCCTGGAACGAGTCTCATCAGCGAAGTACCTTGGCGTGACAATTACTTCAGATCTTAAGTGGGGTGAACATATCGGCAATATATGTACAAAGGCCAACAGAACCATCGGATTCCTGAAGAGAAACATCAACATCGGAAATAAGAGCATCAAGGAAAAGGCATATATGTCACTTGTCAGATCGACAATCGAGTATGCCTCTACTGTCTGGGATCCCTACCAACAAAACGATATCCACAGACTAGAGATGGTTCAAAGAAGAGCGGCAAGATACGTGACAAACAGATATCACAACACATCATCTGTCAGTGATATGTTAAATGATTTAGAATGGCCAACATTGGAAGAACGTAGGAAAACAAGCAGAATGCTGTACAAAATCAATAACAGCAAAGTTGATATTGATGCAACTGATAAACTATTACCAATGTCAAGACCATCACGAACCAACAACAAGATGGCAATGCAAATACCATCATGCAGAACAGTTGCCAGAAAGGAGTCATTCTACCCAAGGACGATCAGAGAGTGGAACATCTTGCCAGATTGTGCTGTGTCTGCCGAGAGCCTTGAATCTTTCAAGACTCTCCTCAGACACAGTGTGTAGATACTAAATCAGCCACGGAACCGGGGCTCTGTATGGATCTTGTTTTGACTGGGTTGTGAACTAAATTGTAGGGGGTAGGGACCAGAAGGAGCCGCGTTCCCGTTGCTGATGTCTTTTTATCCGCACACTTGTAAATAATTTGCATTATCGGTCTCGCGGCGGCGCAATCAACTAAAGTGATAGAATAGTCAATCTGATGACTGTGATCACGAGTCGGTAGAAGTAGAAGATTGTATGACGGACGACAATGTGACACCTGGCGATCAAGTTCGATAACTAAGTAATCACCGATTTCTGAAAAAGTGTATATTTGAAACAGGCTGCATACATATATGTTTCCATCGTCACTCATCTAATATATTTCTAATATATTTCCTTTGAAACAGGCTGCAGGGCTAAAAGATCCTGAAAAAGTTCTAGCGTTTTCACTTACACAGTATATACATACATGATATATATAAAGTTAACTTACTCTGGATGTAAGCAGCACATTTCAGCAAAACTAGCAATCAACTTAGTAAAACTTCCTTCATATACATGTGCTTTTTTCCGATTCTTCACATTCACCACCAGATTAGTTAATGCACGAATAAACTTCATCACTCTCAAACGTATAAACCTGTCAGAATGTAAATGCAACGAAATTTTACTTAGAATACAAAATTACCATAGCAAACATTTTTGCCTCCAGTTTTCTTGTGGCATGCAAAACTTGTTGACCGGGTTGTTCTTTTTTCCTTTCAGATTAATGTTTGAATTAATTCTAACTTGTTCTTGTCCTGATATAGCTGAAATACTGCCGAGTGTACTAACTTATCAATTAATCAAATATTTTTTATTTTTACATTTCACGTCATCTTTTCGAAATAAAAGATGAAAATGTAAAAAAAAACATAGAAAGCAGCCACAGCCTGCTAAGCTCACCTCGTTGCACAGCATTGTCACATGTTAAACATGTCAGTGAACAGGAATAGCCTATAATTATTCTTGCTAACAATTCATTCACGTGTAAAATGAATGTCACAGATTACATTCGTTGCAGCTGTCATCCCAAAATGCAACATGCATACCAATATGGTTGATGTGGGGCATGTCAGTAAGCCAGAAAAGGACTCTAACCATTCTATCTAACCGAGTCAATCATGCATAAAATGTAGGTCAGAGACAGCATCCGAAGCAAGCATTCCAGCTGTCATCAATTAAAGAACCTTTGTGAGCAAGCTCACATACCCCATGCCCCTACTTAATCAGAAAATCCTGCATTATTGAAGTCCAAAAGGACCCAATACGCAATATCACATAAAACCAGAGGCTCCCTGGAGCCTTTATCGCTGGCTTACAGTTGCCACAATCAAGCTAACATTGTAATTTATACAGTTGAACTTCAGACTCTCAAACTTTGATAGATCAAACACCACCATTAACTTTGACTCTATTTTGAGTCTGATCGACCACTTTCGACACCAGTTTTGTAGTCGAGACATCATTTGGTAAATGGCAGTCAACAACAATTTTTAACACCATATCTTTAAGTTACGACATCAATATCTATTTGGAAACCAAATTTCATTGAAATCGGACAATGTTGAATTTTCCAGCTTTTTGGTGGCCATTTTGAAAATGGAAGTCAACAAACAATTTTCAACACCGGTTTTGCAGTAGCGACATAAATATCCACTTGGAAACCACATTTCATTGAGATCAGACAATGTTGAATTTTTCGCCTTTTTTTGGCGCCCATTTTCAAAATGGCGGTCAACGAACAATTTTTAACATCAGTTTTGAAGTTGCTATATGAATACCTTTTTGGAAACCAAATTTTATTGAAATCGGACTATGCTGAATTTACCCGCCTTTTTAGGGGCATTTTGAAAATGGTGGTCAACGAACAATTTTCAACACCGGTTTTGAAGTCGCAACACATTTGGAAACCAAATTTCATTGATATCGGAAAATGTTGAATTTTCCCGCCTTTTTTGCGGCCATTTTCAAAATGGCGGTCAACCAATAATTTTCAACATCAGTTTTTAAGTCGCCACAGCTTTGCAAACATTTTATAAATTTACATTTAACCTTCATTTACTATAGTTTTGGAAATAAAAGATGAAAAATATGAAAATTGTGAAAATTCCGTGAAAAAAGGACAATAACTCCTACAAGGGTTTTTGGATTATCTTCAAAATTTCAGGGTGGGTAGATCTTGACATGCTGAATATTTTTGCATTTTAAAGTTGACTTCTATCTCTTATAGTTTTTCTGATAAAAAATAAAGTAATAATTTTGCAAATCTTACAGAAAAAGGGCAATAACTCCAAGACGGGTTTTCGAATTTTCTTCGAAATTGCAGGGCAGGTAGATCTTGCTATGCTGATCACTTAACTCTTGTCAAATTTTTGATATCTGTAACGATTTTGAGTTATTTGCAAAAAACAGCAATTAACCTCTGTTCTATTTTTAGTAACAACAGCCATGTTGTTTGGTCTTCTGACTAATCGAACACAATTTTTAAACTGCATACCCTAGTGGTGCCTCAGGCCAAGTTTGGTACAATTGGCTCAGCAGTTTCAGAGAAGATTTTTGAAATTGTTGACGGACGACGGACGGACGGACGACGGACGCAAAGTGATGGCAAAAGCTCATATGGCCTTTTAGGCCTGGTGAGCTAAAAATGACAAAGTTCATCAATGTGTAATTTTGTCAAAAATGATCAAAAATCAAAATCCAAGTAGCATGTACATCTTTGATATATGCACAACAATTCTGCACAAGATAATTGAAGGGGTTTCAGAGGAGTTGCGATGACAAGATGACACTTTGGTGTTAGCTGAAAATAGTCTAAGTCCAATAACTCCTAGCAATATGGCAGTATAGGTCATCATGACCAAAAATCCTACCAAATATGAAAGCAATCATACCTGCCAACCTCCAAAAGTACTGTGATGGGTCATGGCCCAATATTGTGCAGTCAGATGTTGGGTCATAGCACGTGACGGCATATATTCATAGTTAAACTACTTCAGACAATTAAAACTAAATACCAATCATATGCATTGCAATCACATTTTGGCAATTAAAGCTATTTTTCATTAAAAATTGAGACTAGTGTTATATTGCGATGTTCTATAGTGTATTTAATCATACTGAACAGTTAACTTCAGTTCTGACACTTTATTGGCATAATGTGCTGAGGATGACTATCTGTTGCAAAGGCAATATGTAATTTCATTAGAAATTGATTAAACAGCTATAATCATTTATTTTTAACTTCATGAAAATAAAATCTGTTTAGAAAATATCCAAGATACTATTTAAGACAAAAACTGAAATTTTTTTAAGATATTTTAATAATTTTGGGTTTTTATTAGTGTCAACATCAAAATCTTAGGGCCATTTTTTATAAAATGGAAAATTATTCAAGGGAGGTAATTCGCGATATTTATTAACACTTTCCTATCAGAAAAGATTTTGTAACCATTGCCAGTGCTTACTGATTACTATATGAACAACGCCTGTCCTAATTATTGCCCTAATCACACAAGCTCATTAACTTGTTTACCTGTCAGAATGCTACTTTAGTTGATTGATAAAAATCAATAAATGGACATGCACGACAATTTTTTGCCGGTGAAAACAGAGACCCGCGGCAGGTCATGCTTACTGGCGGGTGAAGGGACGTTTTTGCAGGTGTGATCAAGCAAATGCGGGTCAGGCGGGTCACTTGGCGGGTATGAAGCAATCCATTAAGAGGATTCAGAGGAGTTGCTGTGATAAGATGATATTTTGGTGTTTTAGCTGAAAATAGTCTAAGTCCAATAACTCCAATAAAAATAATCCCATCAATAAGGCAGTTTAGTATGCACATCTACACATCATGACCAACAATCCTACCAAATATGAAAGCAATCCATCCAGCGGTTTCAGAGGAGTTTAGCTGAAAATAGTCCAAGTCCAATAACTCCCATAAAAATAATTTTATCAATAAGGGAGTAAAAAATTCACATCTACACATCATTACCAACAATCCTACCAAATATAAAAGCAATCCATTCAGCCGTTTCAGAGGAGTTGCAGTGACAAGATGATACTTTGGTATTTTAATTGAAAATAGTCTAAGTCCCATAACTCCCATAAAAATTATCCAATCAATATGGCGGTATAGTATGCACATCTACACATCATGACCAACAATCCTACCAAATATGAAAGTAATCCGTCAAGCGGTTACAGAGGAGTTGCAGTGACAAGATAGGACTGACGGACGGAGAGACGGACTGACTGACGGACGGACCAGTCAAAAACAGTAAACCCTCCGTATACTTCGTTGCGTGGGATATAAACATAGAAAGCAGCCACAGCCTGCTAAGCTCACCTCGTTGCGCAGCATTGTCACATGTTGCACATGTCAGTACACAGGAATGGACTATAATCATTCTTTTTAACAGATTCAGTCATGCATAAATTGTAGTTTACAGTCTGCATCCGAAGCATTCATTGTTGTTGTCATCCCACATTGCATCATACATAATGATATGGTTGCTAAGGGACATTGTCAGTTAGTGGGAATGAACTTTAACCATTCTACCTAACCAAGTCGCTCATGCGTAAAATGTAGGTCGGAGACAGCATCAGAAGCATGCATTGTTGTTGTCATCCCAAAATGCATCCTAGATACCAATATGGTTGATGGGGGCCATGTCAGTAAGCAGGAATGGACTTTAATCATTCTACCTAACCAAGTCGCTCATGCGTAAAATGTAGGTCAGAGACTGCATCCGAAGCCTGCATTGTTGTTGTCATCCCAAAATGCATCATGCATACCAATATGGTTGATGTGGGCCATGACAGTAAGCACGAATGGACTTTAACCATTCTACCTAACCAGGTCGCTCATGCGTAAAATGTAGGTCAGAGACAGCATCCGAAGCATGCATTGTTGTTGTCATCCCAAAATGCATCATNATACCAATATGGTTGATGTGGGCCATGTCAGTAAGCACGAATGGACTTTAACCATTCTACCTAACTAGGTCGCTCATGCATAAAATGTAGGTCAGAGACAGCATCCGAAGCATGCATTGTTGTTGTCATCCCAAACTGCATCATAGATACAAATATGGTTGATGTGGGCCATGTCAGTAAGCAGGAATTGACTTTAACCATTCTACCTAACCAGGTCACTCATGCGTAAAATGTAGGTCAGAGACAGCATCCGAAGCATGCATTGTTGTTGTCATCCAAAAATGCATCAGAGATACCAATATGGTTGATGTGGGCCATGTCAGTAAGCAGGAATGGACTTTTAACCATTCTACCTAACCAAGTCGTTCATGCGTAAAATGTAGGTCAGAGACAGCATCCGAAGCATGCATTGTTCTGTTATCCCAAAATGCATCATACATACCAATATGGTTGATGTGGGCCATGCCAGTAAGCAGGAATGGACATGTTTTCATTATTGTTTTTCTGGTGCAGTTTGCTTGTAAATTGTGGCATGTGATTGTAGTTCCTGGCCATTGTAGGTGTTTGCTGTTTTCCTGTTTTTGTAATTTAACTATTCTTCCTAACCAGGTCACTCATGTGTAAAATGTAGGTCAGAGACAGCATCCGAAGCATGCATTCCAGTCGTCATCCCAAAGTGCATCAGGCATACCAATATAGTTGATGTGGGGCATGTCAGTAAGCAGGAATGGACCTTAACCATTCTTTCTAACCGGACGCGGACGCGGACGCCGACGCTAGGGGTATTACATAAGCCCCCCTCACATCGTGAGGTGAGCTAAAAATGCATCATGCATACCTATATGGTTGATGTTGGGCATTTCAGTAAGCTGGAGTGGACTTTAACCATTCTACCTAACCGAGTCGCTCATGTTAAAATGTAGGTCACAGACAACAACCGAAGCATGCATTGTAGCTGTCATACCAAAATGCATCATGCATACCAATATGGTTGATGTTGGACATATCAGTATACGGGAATGGATTTTAACCATTCTACCTAACCGAGTTGCTCATGTGTAAAATGTAGGTCGCAGACAGCATCCAAAGCATGCATTGCAGCAGTCATCCCAAAATATATATGCATACCAATATGGTTGATGTAGGACATGTCAGTATACGGGAATCGATTTTAACCATGCTACCTAACCGAGTCACTCATGTGTAAAATGTAGGTAACAGACAGCATCCAAAACATGCATTGCAGCTGTCATCCCAAAATACATGATGCATACCAATATGGTTGATATGGGACATGTCAGTATGCGGGAATGGATTTTAACCATTCTACCTAACCGAGTCGCTCATGTGTAAAATGTAGGTCATAGACAGCATCCAAAGCATGCATTGCAGCGGTCATCCCAAAATGCATCATGCATACCAATATGGTTGGTTTGGGACATAACAGAATATAGGGAATTGATTTTAACCATTCTACCTAACCGAGTTACTCATGTGTAAAATGTAGGTAACAGACAGCATCCAAAGCATGCATTGCAGCTGTCATCCCCAAATGCATCATGCATACCAATATGGTTGGTTTGGGACATTTCAGTATGCAGGAATGTATTTGAACCATTCTACCTTACCAAGTCGCTCATGAGGTCATCATGTGTAACTTGAAATGTACGTCACAGACAGCAACCAAAGCATGCATTGCAGCTGTCATCGAAAAATGCATCATGCATACCAATATGGTTGATGGGGGACATGTCAGTATGCGGGAATGAATTTTAACCATTCCACTTAAATGAGTCGGTCATGTCAGATTGTTAATATCTGTAATATTGAGATATTAGACAAAAACCCCTTCTATTTTTAGTAATGATGGCCATGTTCTTCATTAGATCAAAATAAAATGAGGATCTTTTGTCATTTGTCATTCTTGTAAGGTTTCAAAACAATCTATCTAGCTGTTTAAGAAATGAAAGATTTTGAATAAAGGGTTAATGCTGAATGATACATGACAGCTTAAAAGACACACAAATTGTTATCAGTAAAACCTAAATTAGTTTAAGCTGTCGTCTTGAAACCTACATATACGCCTATCTACCTGATTTGTATATAAAAATTTGGACAACTTATATTGTATTATGACATGGCACAAATATATTGGTTAAATGCATGACAGGTGTGTTATCTACTAAAGAGTTAACTGAAAGAGTTCCCAAAAAGAATTGAAGTATTTTCATGTAAGTTTTTCATTGACATGGCATATATAGAATTATAGACTGATATTTACTGACCATTGTTTGAGAACTACCTCTGAGCTCCATAATGGGTTCCTATTAGCATATCTATTTATCTACCTTCCTTATATGTCTTAACACAGTAAAATAAAGGGCTACGCCGAGCGCAGCATGATACGACCGAAGCATGTCGAACACTGAAATTTGAACAAGTGTTATTCAAAATAAATGAGGACACAGTAAAGAGCTTGATACAGTAATTAGAAGGACACAATACAGAGTTTGACCAAGTAATTAGCTGCACACAAACTACGGAAAATAAAAATTAGCCTTATAATTCCTTATTTATGTCGGAAATGGCATGAGGTATGTCAAATTGGTCAACATACTACTCTACTTATATGATAAGAAGATAAGAAGAAAGGAACTCCATTACAATTCAATAAAAAAATGAGAGATTTTACATATTTTGAAAATGGCAATTTCAACCACTTTGACCCCTTTTAGCTAAGAAAAGGTAAGAGCTATGCAAAATCTCTTGACATACTACCTAAGGCTTACAACAAGAGGACTCCAAAACAAACAAACAAAATCAAGGGAAATCTGATGAAAAATAAAGATTTCACGTATTTCTAAAAAAAATTGCAATTTTGGCCCCTTTGATCCCTTGAAGCTCAGAAACAGGAAGAACTGCGCCAAATCGGTTGAAATAATAATGAAAGCTTATATCAAGAGGAGTCTAAAGAAAAAATCCCATTGAAATCCGATGTAAAATAAAGATTTCACATATAAAGAAAAATTGCAATCTAGACCCCTTTGACCACCAATCATTTACATACTACTGAAAGCTTATATAAAGAGGAGTCCAAAGAAAAAAATTCCATCGAAATACGATGAAAAATAAAAATTTTAGGTAATCTACAAATTTGCATTTTTCCTTATTCGGTCCCTCATAGCTCGGAAAGGAAAAACGTTGTCAAAATTCTGATGGTGCTGCTCTGTGTTTATTTTCAAAAGGAATCCATGGCAAAAACTGCATCAAAATAGGACAAAAATTTTTAAAAATGGGTAAAAAAATCAAATGGCCGGGTTGCGTTTTAGTGCTGTTTTGTAGGTTTCCTAATGGGTCTGTGTATAGAATATGTTGAAAATATGAAATTTTTTTTCAAAAAATAATTCCAAAAATGGGTCAAAGACTCAAATGGCCGGGTTGCGTTTTATATATATATAATGGGTCTGTGTATTGAATATGTTGAAAATATTGATAAAAAATGACTAAGTTAATAGGTCTGGAAAAATATAAAAACTAGAGAATATGTCTGTAAGACACGGAAGCCCCGTCAAAAAATTAATCGCACAGATTTACCCAAGTCAATCATTCATAAAATTAGTTCCCCATTACAGAATTGTGTCGAAATGCAAAATTTAACCAAAGTCATTCAACCATAAAATGTAGGTCATGGAAATCCAATTGTTGCTGAAATGCGCAGATCTCTTTTAGATGAATCTTACAATGAAATATCATGATGCTACAATACATAGTAGTTGAGAAATAGACTTAAATGCAAAAGTTAACCAAAGTCACTGAAGCCTAATATGCAGGTCAAAGCCACCTAATTGTCAATGATTTGGGTAGTACTCATGAATGCAATTAATTTGATGAAACATCATTGTCCTATAATGTGTAGTTGTTGAGAATTAGACTTTAACACAAAACATTACCAGAGTCACTCAAGCATGAAATGTAGGTCAAAGAGTCAAACTACCTAGTGAACGCTGTAGTAATAACAAATATCTACCTACTGGCCTACTATTATTGTTCTACCTCTTACAGTTTCTGAGAAATGTACTTAAACGCAAAACTTAACCGGACGTACGGACCGACAGAAGGACGGACAAGGGTAACACTATATGCCCCTTCCACATTCGTGGGCGGGGCATAAAAATATTGGAAATAATTCCATAAAGTCAGGTGCACATCTTCAAANAAACATTTTGTGAAGTTTCAAAGATGTAGGTCGAAAACTGTAGGAGGAGTTGATTTCACAAAATAGGTACCCTTTGTTGAAAAAGTCCATAAAAAATGACTAAGTTCCAAAGTCCGTAAAAACAGGAAAAAAAATCAAAATGAGTCCAAAAAGAAAGGTGCACATCTACAATATATATACAAACATTTTGTGAAGTTTCAAAGATTTAGGTCGAAAACTGTAGGAGGAGTTGATTTCACAAAATAGGTACCCTTTNGGAGGTGCACATCTACAATATATATACAAACATTTTGTGAAGTTTAAAAAATGTAGGTTGAAAACTGTAGGAGGAGTTGATTTCACAAAATAGGTACCCTTTTTTGAAAAAGTCCATAAAAAATGACTAAGTTCCAAAGTCCGTAAAAACAGGAAAAAATTTTCAAAATGAGTCCAAAAAGGAAGGTGCACATCTACAATATATATAGAAACATT
>MJUU01050088.1:9371-34195 GCA_002080025.1 Modiolus philippinarum
TCTGTATTTACCCTTTATATAGTCAATAAATTCTTGTGATGGTGAAAGACCATAACTATCAAAGTAAATATTTCTTTTGTCACGGAAGTCCCAACACACCCAATGAGTATCGGCACCACTTTTATCGTCTAAATTAAGGACGCCGCACCCATTCCTGTTTCGTTTTAGTGGTAGATTGTCCCTACTATAAACCCCCCTGAAAGAGGTAATACGTAGTTTATCAACCCAGTCTAAAATATCAAAGTTAGTTAGCGGTTCAAGCGTCTGCCGTAGGCACTTTTTTTGCATGACGTAGGGTCTGCGTACGCTGTCTACTTGAAGTCCTTTGCCCGGGCGTTCAACTTGTAGTCCTTTGCCTAATAAACCGGTTAGTAACGGCACTGCTAAACTGGCTAACATACCAAGGAATCCACCGGTCTGTTGTCTTTTTGTAATTCTAAGACCAGTTCCTAATTTCTTTTTGAGTGCTGACTGTAATTGCTCTTTCTGTGTTTTTGTTAAATGGTCAACGTAGGGTTTTTGAAAGAGGGTGGTTATTTTATTGTGTGGTACGTCTGCTGTTACAACACCAGAACCAAACACCTTTTTCACCCCGGTTTCAGCTAGAGCAGAAGCTGCACCAATACCAAAAGCAGGTAACAGTTTAGATGCTACTGTCTTTATGACCGGAAGCGCAAGTTTAGCAAGTGCTCCAAGAAATTCTCCGTTCTGTGATTGTTTTGTCATTTGTGTCTTTGAAATTCTCATATGAACCCCAATACCAGAGGCCTTTGCTTTCTGTATTTTATTTATTTGTGTTTGTGTTAGCGCCATAGGAAAGTCCCCTGTTAATTGGTTGTTTGTTAGTCTTAATGTTAAACAAGATGTGTTTTTGTATGCTTTAGCTAAATTCTTTCTCTGACCTTCGGATAAACCAAGACTATAGTTAACGTATTTACTCATTCTTTTAATACCTTAGATAATTACTATATCATTTCCAATTGTGTCTAAAATTATATCTTCTTCGTTCAGTACAAGGGCAAAGATTCGGTAGGCAGCAGCCGGGGGAATGTTCAATCTGTAATGCAGAGTCAAAGATGTGTTCTCCATACTCACCGATTCGTCTGCGTAAGTCAAATCAAAATAGATTAGTCCATACAAGGAGCCAAAGTTGCTAAGGGTAAGCATGTTCCCGGTGTCATAGTCGTTGCTTGCATTAGGCTTAAAATTACACGCATCTCTGAAGATTCTGCTGATTTGAGTCGAGCTATATCCCGTTTCCGGGTAAAAGATACCAGAACCAACTTCTAATTTTGCTGTCAGGAGGGTACAATTTGTGTTTGCTGCATTTACTTTGAAAGTGTCGAGTAACAGAGGATTTTGTTCTTGATCATTATGTTTGTCAGTCCGTTGTAAAAATATGATTACGTGTTTCGGGTGTTTTATCCCTGTTGTAATACGATACAACCCTTCAACAGATTGACCCGAGGTACTAGTGTTAATAGATTCTCTTAGATATGTCCACCGTCTTGGTTTCATGTAATTCTGAAGTAACAGAATTTAGTTTTAGTCTGGGGATCCAAAGTTCAAAGTGTGTAATTACAACTCTACCGTCATCAGCACCATCGGCTTTGTACAACAAGTAATTGTCGTTGTTTATTTCTACTGTTATTCCCATCTGTGCCGGGGGTAAAAGATTTTGTTCTAACGAGGCGAAGAACGAAAATCTATTTAGTGGTATTTCTGCTGTTACTTCTGCTCGTGCATTAGTTAACGCTGTTCTTGTATTATCAGCAGTGGTTGCTATGTTGTCAGGCTAAATAAAGCTGTTTTTTCCTAGACTTTTAACATAACCATCTGAAAGTGTAAGCAATGATTTGACGAGATTTGCTAGAGATAAATTATTACAGTGGTACACTATATTTCCGTTTTGCCTAACTGTCATTTGACTAAGAAAATTTGTTACATCTGAAATAATAGATACTGTGTCATTATCTGGTGCTGCTCCGTCAGCTAGTTTATCCACTTTGAACTTGATCAAAAAATACCCATTGTACCAGTCATAAAACGAAGTCCTATCATTTATACTAAATTTGTAATCCGTTTTGACTTGTGCTTGTCCATTTTGTGGAGTTCTTATGGGAGTGCCTAGTAAAAAGTTACAATACTCATATCTATCGCAAAACTGCGTTCCTCTAAACATTTTTTATTACTGGATTATTTTTCTTTCTTATATAAAAATGATAGAGTTTACAAGGCGTGTCTCAAACAACTTAAAGCAGAGTCTTGAACGCTGGAGAAAGAGTAAAACTTATAAGTTTTTTGTTTTACTTATGAGATGTTTAAACCGAAAACGAGTAGAAAAAAATGTGAGTAAAATCTAGACTGTTTAATCAGAGTTACAAGCGTTGTAGAATAAAAATCGTAAACCGCATTTTTTTTATTATGCACCAGTAGTAGTTAATATCCCAAAAAAGCTGCGGTTTTCAAAAATGTGTTTTTGAAAACCGCAGCTTTTTGGGGATATTAACTACTCACAACATCACGCAAAACGAGGTCCATTGAGTGAAAAAGGGAAAAAATGAGGTGTCTACCTAATCGGGCTCGGATGATCCGCCATCTTATTATGACTCAACNAGTTAAATATCTAGTTAAATAACTAGATAACTACTTAATTAACTAGTTAAATATCTAGTTAAATAACTAGATAACCACTTAATTATCTAGTTAAATATCTAGATAATTCATCTAGTTAAATAACTAGATATTTATCTAGTTAGATAACTAGATATCTACTTAATTAACTAGTTATGTATATGATTATGTGTTGGCAGAAATATGCCACCATAGGAAACACATACAATGGCTGAAAATTATAATTACATGCCATAATCTGCTATGGAACTACACATGAAGAACACGAATAAGACAAGATAAACGTAAAAAAACGATAGAAACTCGGGACTTGGGACTTGGTACCGGCACTAGCAAAAACCAGCGGTAGGGTTAAACCGGTTTATGGGTACCCAAACCTCCCCTTTATCTGTACAGTTTCCCTATAGTATAATAAACATACGAATAAAACCAAATACAGACCACAATCATGAAAGGAAAGAATAAAACAATACGTAATTTTGAAAGATGGGTCAAATGGTGATCACCGCTAAACTGCCGGCTAGCTCAAGGAGCCTAGTCTGCTGGTAGAACACTGTCGCACTACGGAAGAAATATCAAACTCAAAACTTCCCGAAGGGTTTGGTCAAGAAACATCATAGATTTCAGTAGATATCGGCAGGATCAGTGAGAGGCCAGTGTGTATATGCAAAATTTTCAGGTCATTAGGTCTCAAAGTTAATTTAACGGATGCAAGCAGAATGTCTTGTCGATATCCCCTATTACGGAAAGAATGTAAGTTACGTCCCAGCTTTTCTTGACTTTTAATGAATTTCTGGCATTTTTTAACAACATTTCCGTAAAAACGAGGATTAGAAATGCCCTTAGTAATAAGGTGTTTACGAGTAACGCCATATTTAGACATCAAATGTTCATATCTATTATAAAACTTCTTAAATGTAAACTTGTAACCCTGTTGTAAAAGTTTGGCTGTGATAGTAAGGTCACGTTCATTAAAATCGTCAAGAGTAAAACAAACTCGTGCGAATCGTACAAGTTGAGAAATATGCACCCCTTAGGATGGAGCTAGAGGGATGTCGCCGTCAAGAAAAGGGAAATTAGTGATAGTGAAATCAAATCATCCCGTTTATCATATATTTTAGTTTTTATTTTACCGGAGTCAATAATGATACTTAGATCCAGAAAGGGGCAATATTTAGAATCATTGTTTAATTTTAGTTGTTGCGGGTAAATAATGTTTACATAATCTAAAAACTGGGGATTATCAATAGTGAGGATATCGTCAATATACCTGCTGTAACCATTGAAAATAGAAATCAGTTATCACTGTTTGGTATTGTTCCGTTTTGAAGTTTTTTCATAAAGTCTCGTTCGTAACAGAAAAGAAAAAGATCTGCAATTAGAGGTGCACAATTTTTACCCATGGGAATACCTATGATCTGTTGATAAATACTGTTCAAAAAAACGAACAAAAATATTGTCCGGCAAAAAATTGAGTGCATTTATCATATCATTACATGTCCAGGAACAATGATTATTTTAGGTAATATTAGAGAAGAATCCATGCTTTTTGTCAGAGCAAATGAACTGCAGACCAGAAAATTTAAAAGACCATTTAATAACTTGTCCCAATTTGGATTTAATCAAATCATGTGGAAATGTAGTATAAAGTGTAGAAAAATCATAACTGTCGATAGATGAGACTGGTCTTTGAATTGATTGTAGCTTATCTAAAACTTCAATAGAATTTTTTACACGAGAGATTTGATAAGCTTTTTCACAGTATTTGATAACCAACTCCTTTATACAAGTAAGTGAACTAGTTAAATGGATGGATAAATTAGTAGTAGAACACTTACTAGATGCAGAAATAAAACGATGTTTGATGGGATTTTTGTGAAGCTTCGGAACCCAGTTCACCGAACTTTAAGCATTTTTGTATCCTTATAATGTTGTTTGGGTAACGTCTTTTCGTCCCAATCGGTACGTTTGAAAGTGTCTGACTTGTCCAGTTCGTTTTGTTGAACATCGATATAGTATATCTTTCAGACAATAGCAACGTTGTTGGAAGCCTTGTCAACAGGTGCAATCACATATTTTTTACCACGATCCTTCAATTTTGACTTAATTCTATTTACATACAGCTTAGGAGGTGACTCAACATAGTTATCTTTATAAAAAATTTATTCTGTTGGTGACCTTGGTAATAATTCTATCTTTAAACAAGTTTAGAGCATGCTTGTCTGCACTTTCTCGTTTACACCATTTTTTACAATAATTGGTTACAGCGTCATTAATTATATCAAAACATGCTTGCCAGTTTATTTTTGAAGGTGGGCGATATTTATGACATTTCAAATTTTTGGTTTGTTTTTCTGTTTTACATTCACTTAGATCTTTTAATTCCAAGTTTATTTCTTCTGTAATGCTAGATGCATATGTGAAACAAGAGTTAATACCATTAGAGTGTAATTTTCTTGCCAGCTGATTAGCTTCTTTGAGAAGAGGATTCAATCGATCCAACTGGAGAGATAACTTAGGGTTTGAGTCTTCATAAAACTTTCAATTGGTAATAATCTAATTCCTCACGAACTATAATATTAGTGGAGCCCTTTCAGTTTGTTCCAAGTATATTTTTAATAAAATTCAAATGGAGTTGTTCCGTAAGTGTTTAATCTATAAAGGATAAAACATCAATGGACATATCATTTTTTATAGCTGGAGACTTAGTTCTATAAAGCTTAAGATATAAATCAATAAAACAAATGTCTGAGTTTGAAATAATTTGCAACCTATTTTAACGGATTCATTACCAAACTCTAACGTATAGCAAATAATACTTTTCTACCCTTATTTGCAAGATCAACAGAACAATTTACAAATCTGCTATTATTGTTTATATTATACTTCCTAAATATTTAAATTCCTTTACATCTTCTAAATTTTGCCCTTTATATTGCATTAAGGACTTACGATTAATGTTATTATGGGGTTTATTCTGAATAACCATAGTTTTGTTTTCTTTATATTAACCGAAAGCTTCCATTTATCACAATAATAAGAAAGATTATTCAGACTATTCTAAAGGCCATATTCAGTTTCAGATAAAATTATAAGATCATCCGCAAAAAACATGCTTACTAATTTTGTATCAACAAGACTTACTGGTGAACATTGTTCTTGAACAAAAATTTCACTAATATCAGTTATAAAAATATTAAATAATGTAGGACTAATACCATCCCCTTGTCTTACATCCTTGTTTGTTTTAAGATATCTTGAAACATATTGTTTATTCTTAAAAGAGCACTCATTATTTTCAAACTGGCATTTTATTATATCAAATACACGTTTTTCAATACCATATTTATACAACTAATTTTTTTACAGATTTTATTGAATACACAGACAGTACAAAACTGTAACAAGAGGCAGACAATCATAACATATATTACATAACAATGGTGACCACGACTGAAGTGAAGTTAACACATATACAGAAAACATTTATATATTTATTTATTCCTAGGGTTTTCCGGAAATTGGGTTCCGCTTACCCTTTTGAAAAATTATGGATCGGGTCCCCTCCCCCATCCCCCTTAGCAGAAAGTCTTGATCCGCCACTGATTCCAAACAGTTCTACCGGAGTATCTAATTCACGTCATATCCAAAGAGCATTTCCACACTGTTATATACAAAGAACCCGAAGCCGAGAAGAAGATCTACCTGTTTTACCAAGAGAGTCATTATGATGTCAACCATGCCTGCCTTTTTGTTACGTGTCTATTACCGTAAAAATACGACAAAAGGTATAACACCAAAGAAGAACACGCCTGTAATGAACCGTGTCATCATTCACGAAATAGTAGAAGATGAATGGATACCATGTAACAAATGCGGGAGATACTTTAAAGGAACACTTTGCTTCGAGTTGCACAAGCAATCTACCAAGGCTGGATATTCCACGTACAACAATTATTACAAGTGTAAAAACTGTGGATAGACGGTCAACAGAAGAAGTGGAGATCAGACATGCGGACTTGATCATTGCAAAGCATGCAACGATTTTTATTCAGAGGGACATCAGTGTTTTATGCTACCTGCCAATATGCAAAAGAAACAGAAAAATCAGACATACGTCTTTTTTTATTTCGAGTGTACCCTAGACGATCCTATCCAGTGCGATGAAAGATACAAACCAGACGAAACCGGTAAATGTTTAAACTGTAAACATTTAAAACGTGGTTCATGCGAAAACCAGCCGAATCTGTGTGTGGTACACAAAGTCTGTTTGAAGTGTAAGAATAACAAAATCGATTAATATAGCACCTGTGAAGAATGTGGGAAAAACGACCTAGTATTTACCGGACCTGAAACCATCGACCACTGCTGCCAATAGCTATTCTCTGGAAAAAAACAACGCCACAATATTTAAGGATACGACTGTTATCCAATGTTGAACTACTTGTATACCAATGGAATATTACCAAATGTGATCCCAAACGGAACGAAGAATATGGCCGTAAACGTACCTGACTACAACATCAGAATGATTGACTCAATGAACTTCTTACCGATGGCATTATCCAAACTACAAAAAATGTTTAGCTTGAATGAGCTCAAGAAGAGATACTTTCCTCACCTATTCAACACCAAAGAAAATCAATCCGTCGTACTCAACCGCTTGCCATACGTGAAGTATTATCAACGAGAAAAACTGGGCCTTCGAATGGTAGAACGCACACTGGAGTTCCATGTTCGACTTGCAACACGAACTGTTGAATTATTGCTTTCCGATGTGGTCATATTGAGAAGAGCCTGCCTCAAGTTTCGAGAATAATTGATAGAGATGACATGTACCGACGGACAAGGCAGGATCGATTCATTCTAGCAATGCATTACGATAGCGTCAGCTTGTAACTTTGGTTTTCGCACTTTGTTTTTAAAACCGGTCACTATAGGCATCATACCCGCTCTAGGATATTGACGCAAAGAGAAATACTCAAATCAAAGCAATGAAATGGCTGCAATACCTATCACACAGTATTTTGATACAGCACGGTCGAAATGGCGATGAAAAGGAAATCGGTACGTACAGAGTCGATGGATACCGCGACAATAAAGTCTTTGAATACAACGGTTGTTTCTGACACGGACGTTTACGTTGCTATAGTGCCTCCACTATCAATCCAATTAAACATCGTGGCAATGTGTGCATTACACCAACGTACGTCTGAGAGGAAAAGATACCTAGAAAACCAAGGATTTACCTACGTCGGTGCATTGGAGTGCCATTTCGATGGAGAAATACAGAGTGACCTTAGCATACACAGTTTCGTAAACTCACTACAATATGTTTACCCATTGGAGCCAAAAGATGCCTTTTACGGAGGACGTACAGAAGCGTTTGCTATGTACAAAGAAGCAATTGACGATGAAAACTTTGACGTTACTCCACCGTACCCTTTCAACAAAACCGGCAAAATACCTGTAGGACACCCAATCATCATCACGGAGAATTTCAAAGATATACAGCAAAACGAAGGACCCATGAAATGCAAAGTACTGCCACCGAGAGGACTCTACATCCCAGTACTTCCTGCAAAAATCCACATCAAACTATTGTTCACGTTATGCTAAGCCTGTGCCGAATCCAGTCAACATATGGAAAAGGGCTTTGACCGGAACCTTTGTCACTGACGAACTTAAGAGAGCGTTGGAGAAAGGATATCAGATAGGCCTAATCTATGAAGTTAGGAACTTCGACACGGAACAATACGATCAAACAACCAAGAGAGGAGGGCTTTTTACAGAATACGTCAACAACTTTCTCAAAATGAAACAGGAAGCCAGTTGGTGGCCAGAATGGTGTAAAACCGAAGATGACTAACATAACTACATCAGAGACTACCACGAAAAGTAAGGCATACTCCTTGATTATCACAAATACAGAAAAATCCAGGCCAAGTTAATGTTAAAAAGCTTCTGGGGGTAATTCTGTCAAAGATCCAATATCAAATCAAGTACTATTCCGAAACAAGCAAATACGTCAATTTGTTGACTAGTGATCAAATCCGTCTGATCGGTGTAAATTTCGCGAGTGATATGATGATTGATGGTAGATATCGATACAAAAACAATTCGTCGAAAATTCCCTACGGACCAATGTGGTCATTGCTGCCTACACTACAGCCCAAGCATGACTAAAGCTGTACAGTTATTTGGAAAACTTGGACAACCGCACAATCTACGCAGATACAGACTCCATTGTATTTACCTTCCAGCATACAGAGTGGAAAGCACAATTAGGAGATTACTTAGCAGAAATGACAGATGAGATAGCTTGAAACAAAATTAAAGAATTTGCTTCCGGTGGACCGAAGAACTATGTCTACAGATTAGCCGCACCCTTCAACGATGGAACCGAAACTGCATGGAAAGTGATGGAAATAACACTGAACTACAAGAATGCCCTGATCATCAACTTCGATACGATTAAAGACATGGTGATAAACAACAGAAATGATGTGAAGACAGTGAGTGATAATTTCCGGATCATACGAGATAATATGAAACTCCTGTCTGTTTATCAAGATAAAAACTATAGAATTTGTTTTTGACAAAAGAGTGGTCATGGACGATTATATCACGAGATCTTAATATGGATTTTAAATTATAAAGGCATCACGTTTGCTTCATGACGGGGAAAATAAAAAATATATATATATTTATATATATATCTGTAATTTAGTTGATTTTTAAATGCCTAATTGAAAGAAAAGTATATAGATACAGGAAACAATGAAGGAAATGCACCAAAAATCAATAATGAGGCTTGTTTAGAGTATATTGGGATACGGGATATTCGCCACTTTTGTTAATGGGATATGGGATATTTTGACTGTGGAAAACGGGATATTTCACTAATTAATGGGATATCATCAATTTTCAAAGGGACATTTTCGTCCAGACTAACGGGGATATGGGATATTGGGGGACCCCCCTAAACAAGTCTCAATAATGATACAGGACAATAAAAATGGACAAGAATAAAGAGACACTATAGTTGGGGTAACGTTAGGTAGAGAGAAAACAAAAACATGGGCTCCAGAGTACACAAAAGCAAGAGAGATAACTGAGATCGGGATAGAAAAAAGTCGAGGGTTAAAGAGCTCTGAGAAATCGATATAAATACCAAAGCAAAGGATTGGAGAAGGTTATATGGTAGACAATAGTACAGAAAATATATAGAAAAGGTTAAGGTACTGGACAAAGAGCAATTCAACATGATACAATTGGGATTAAGTACAAACTCCGATACGCAAGACGCAATCCAACGACACAGGAGGCATAAAAACATTATAAAACAATAGAAAAAGGTATGGGTTAGACTGAAAAACTGAACCTGGGTTATCCCCCACCCCAAGGGTCCCACCACTCTCACGCTATTTCATTACGTTTACGGTGCTCTATATTCGTGACTCTTGGAAGTAGGGTACCGGTTTATGGATGACCATAAAAGGAAAATTTGCTTGGTTTACAAGCTCGTTTGCATAATCGGGGGAATTTTATGGAATATAACATTAGCTCTATGGGAAAACTGTCATAGGATGACACGTTTCACTACCCATGTGTCACTTCATTTGAACTTTTAGTAAAATTTCTACAAAGTTTGAAACATGCCGGAATTTTACAATGGAGTCTATTGGAGACTGAATTAGTGGTGTTATACCATTACACTAGTTCTAA
Source organism: Modiolus philippinarum (assembly GCA_002080025.1). Lineage (NCBI taxonomy): Eukaryota > Metazoa > Mollusca > Bivalvia > Mytilida > Modiolidae > Modiolus > Modiolus philippinarum. Next base: position 19,734 of record MJUU01050088.1, read on the forward strand.
TTTCTACGGAAGCGTATTGATGACACATAGAAAAAAATCTCATAAACATGAGATAATATCTCAAAAATACGAGATAATATCTCACAATTATGAGATAATTATGAGATAACAAATCATAATTATGAGATATTATTCCATAATTATGATATATTATTTCATAATTATGATATGTTATTTCATAATTATGAGATATTATTTCAAAATTTTGAGATAATTATCTCGTAATTATGAGATATTATCTCATAATTATGTATGCATGGAATTTCATACCTGTACTGACTGTTATAGGACCTGAAAGAGTTGAATAATATTGTATTCTGTTCAAAAACTAAACAGTGCTTACTAAAATTTATGATAAAAGGGACGATTTTTCTTTTCCCATAGATAGTGAAAAAAAAATATATCTGTGATTTAGTTGATTTTTAAATGCCTAATTGAAAGAAAAGTATATAAATACAGGAAACAACGAAGGAAATGCACCTAAAATCAATAATGATACAGGAAAATAAAAATGTACAAGAATAAAGAGACACTATAGTTGGCGGAACGTTAGGTAGAGAGAAAACAAAAACAAAAACATGGGCCCCAGAGTACACAAAAACAAGGGAGATAACTGTGATCGGGATAGAAAAAAGTCGTGGGTTAAAGAGCTCAGAGAAATCGATATAAATACCAAGGCAAAAGTTTGGAGAAGGTAATTATCAATTTCTGGATGGCGATGTTCCATTAGCGCCATTATATGGTCTTTACATATCTCAACTTGTTCGATTTGCTCGAGTATGTAATAACATTTGCGATTTTAATGAGCGGAATCTTTTCATTCGTTATCATAAACTAGTTAAAACCTTTACTAAATTCTATCATCGATATAAAGGGTTATAATTATGATATTGTCGTCAAGTCATTACGTATGGCCTTCTTTAGTGTTAACATGATTTTTTGATAGGGTCTTTGTATTTTAATTAAACACATTCTAAATTTCTAAAATCTGTATTGCATGGGCACGGGTTATGTATTCCGGTGAAATCATTTGCATGAAATCATTATGTTAAACTCTTCACAGGAAGGGATCTTGGTGGAAGCTGTATACTGAGGGTACATAACTTAATTTGTCAGTTGGTAATGGGTCTGGAGCTGGCATGAGTAGTCTTTTGTGATTTCATGTTTATGTCCGTATATTTAGTTCTTTCAGTTAAATTTTTCACATTTGACTCAGTCCTGTTGCTAACTGAATTTTACTGTTGTTACTATTGTATTTTTATTTGTCACATTAGCTAGGGGGAAGGTTCGGGCCCAATAAAACTAGTTTAACCCCGCCGCAGCAGGTTTGCGCCTGTCCTAAGTCAGGAAATTTATTAAGCCTTTGTGTGTCTTGTCTGTTTTCTTGTTAGTTTACTTTATGTCTATAGGAGCCTAGGATGATGTTTATTTCGCTGAACTTGATTACTCTTTATTTAAGGGCCGACTCCGACCTGCCGTTGGGTGTGGGATTTCCTCGGCGTTCATTGAAGATCTTATGGTGGCTTTGAGTTGTTATGACTCCCCTTTGGGTCGTTGTCTCTTTGACACATTCCCCGTTTCCCTTCTTTTTTTCTATTACAAATATTAAGATATAGCACAAAAATACAATTCAAATTCAGTCAGTATTCAATGCATGCATTTCAACGTTCATAATAGCATGCGTTTGACTATAGTTCGACCAAATTCAACGTATATTCCGGCATTTTTCAACTGAATATCAACGTTGTTCTGACAATATGTAAGTATCGTCCAATTTTTAAACTTCCGGGCACATAACTTGTACCCGGAAGTTGCATTTTAAAAAAAAATATATGACGTTTTAAACAAAAAATTTTGAACGTAATAGTCCTTATACGTCATAATTTGGCGGGAAATTTTATCAAATTACAATTTAATCGTGATTTCTCAGTGTCACATGACGAGACTTACAGACCCTATATCATGAATATCACCGTTTTTTCAATTTTCATTTTCAACCTATTTTTCAACCTTGAAAGGACATTAAAATCTGCACTTTTACTAAGGGATTATGAAACAACATTATTAAATAAATGTATTAACATTTATGAAAATTTTAAAATTCTTCACAAAATATAAAGCTATATAATAATCACATGTAATGAATTTTCGAAGTCAACACATTTTTCTAAATACATATCCATGACATAAAATTCAAAGTCGGAATGACAATGATGAGGCTTGTTTAGGGAATGTTTGCCACTTTTGTTAGGGGGATATGAGATATTTGAGACAAAAAGTACTTGGATACGGGATATTTCACTAATTAATGGGATATCTTTTCAATTTTCAAAGGGATATTTTCGTCCAGACTTACGGGGATATTGGATATTGGGACCCCCCCTAAACGAGTCTCAATGATGACCTAAATTACAAACATCTGGATACTGTTTCAAGGCGCACACGTATGAATTATATGAAATATATGCCTTTAATTTCTTGAGAAAGGGATATTTAATATGCTTCATGTTTGTTTATTTTGAATAAACAAAATATTAAAACATTGTTTATTCTGATGCAGATATTTACTATAATTTCTATACTCTTTCCTTTCATTATTTAAGATATACTTACGTACATTTCATTTATTGAACAGAAAAACGTTTTAATTGGTTTCAAATTTTTATTAACACTATCATACCATGCTGACTATCTATCGCCAAGTATCATTAATGTTTATATGCTGTTGAGCTATATCTATGATCGAACACTGGTCACCGACGTTGGGCCGACGTGTGCTTGACAACCGTTGGCAAACATCATTTGGCCCAACAATATTGGTCGACGGTTTTGATACCAATGTTGGCCAAACTTTTTCTAGTAGTTGGCGTACGTATGTCCGATGATGGATTGATGTTGGCACACCAATGTCAACCAGTTGCCAACGATGCCAACAGTTTGCCGATGTTGGCCCGATGAGTTCAAGCTATCTGGGGCCCACTCCACACACATTGGGCACATGGAAAGCGTGTTATTACCCAATACTTGAAGAACCACTTATAAATCGGAACCCGGCCTTGTCTATGAAATATATTGAGATATACAACAAAACAAACAGGCATATACAGAGGAACTTCGATAGCTCGAACAGTTAAGGGACCGATGAAAACAGTTCGAGCCAAAGGGGTGTTCGAGATATCAAGGTCGAACTATGTTTAAATTTGAACCAAGAAACCAAAAAGGGGTTCGAGGCATCCATGTTGTTCGAGTTATTGCAGTTCGAGCCATCAAAGTTCTACTGTAAAAAGTAATATTATTTTGACAAACATCACCAAAGTTGAAGTTTTGAAGCCATAATGATCAAGACAAAATAAGTTTTATATTTTGGTTAGTTTAAGTTGGAAATCACTGAGTTTGTTCGATCAAGGGTTGCTACCCTTTGCATAAGTGTGTAAAATTGAAATCAAATTTTGGAACTCCGATTAAATTGGCAAATGGACTACATACGGTGAAAATAGACTTATTCCAGAAGAAAATTATAAACATACCTTTGTTGTAATATTTCACCCCAGAATGTCACGTATTTGTACATTTCCACATTATAGGAACTCAAAGTTTTGAAGCGAGTTCTGTTTTCTACTACCCACAACATCCGAAGAATAAGATGTAATTAGTCAACGCTATTAGTTTCGGTCTCCAATTTGTCATTTCAGGCACTAGAATACCTATTTTGCGCCATTATCATACATACGATCCTTTAATTTGTTAATTGTAAATATTTAAAGCAGATTTGTGATGGTGATTACAGATTTAACCATAAGCGATAATTTGCTTTATGGTTAAAATTTCATGAAATAATATGGAAAATTAGTATGTGATAATTGCGTGACCGGAAAGCTCAAAGTTTAAATGGTTAATTGATTCCGGATCTTACCGCGAAATGCAATACATGTTGACGCGCTTTTTATAATACTAGTAGTTAATAATTTTGATGATGTGACAACGTCACGTTCTAAACTAAGAACATCTTGATTAAATAATAACGTCAATTTATTGTAAAAAATCATTCATTTGTAATCGGACTGGTTTATGATATAGTATTTTTTTAATGGTCTTGTTATGCAGTCAGAAAAGTTATTGTGTGAAATTATCTCCCTTCTTTACATGCTAATTAGGTAGGCGTCTACTTCATCGGCCATATTGTAGAAACACGCTGTCTGGAAATTGTTCATAGTAACAATTGGAATGATTCGTTAAATTGTTAATAGTTTGTGTTGAATTGTGCTGTCATTCGGTTAAGGCCCTGTCACACTATAACGTTCTAGCCAATGTGTGCTGACGTTCGATAAGTATATGTTATCTGGATTTTGACATCTGTATATCGTAAAATATCATCCCGTGAGCCAGAATATGAAGCACAGGGGCGAGTGAGCGCAGCGAACGAGCTACAAGCTTCATATTCTGGCAGGCGGGATGATATTTTACAATATTCCAGCTTTCAAAATTCAGGTAACTTGTTTATCGTCTTTTATTTCTTATTTCTTTACAATGTTTTATTATGTTTTATGTCAAATTCTCCCAAGGTTGCTCGGGAAAATGAGGTCCATTCGTTTTTTTCACAAAATGGGAAATGCTTTGCAGTTTTTTTATGACTTCACAATATTTTTTGTCGGCTAACGTTATTGAGAAATTTTTTTGGTGGAACCATGTTAGCAAACTGAAATAAAGTCGACTTTTTCATTGCAGAACCTCTCATTGATTACATTTGTCTTCCAGTTCCTAGGCACTTTTATGACGTCACAATGTAAACAAAATGGTGGCTCTGCTGAAGTTATCATCAACCTAGCTTCCGTATTTTTTCGAACGTCTTGTTTTTAGTTTTGTGTATTGATGGCGGTAATTTGTTTACAAAATTAAAAACGGAAAATATAATAGATTCTTTATCCAATTTAGATTTATTTCTTGCGAAACGGATAAAAAGGATATTGCTTGTCAAACATTGGGAGAACTGCCTTGATAACTCCAGGTCAACCTCTTGATAAGTTCGGGTCAACCGGATATGGCTTTTGTGGAAGTGATATGCAGGCTGAGATAGGCGGAGGGAAAGGCGATAATTTTTATAAGAACCTTAGCACACGCCGAAGAAATTGAATAAATTCTCTTGTTGAACGCATTCATAGCGTCAAGGCTAACGACCTACAACGCACGGAAAACTTATCCATAACTTGTATGCAACGCTCACAAAACGTGTAACAGAGTATGACTACGTTGTAAAGGCGTTTTACTAGCGTGCTTGACGTATACCGAACGCATCAATATCGGTCTTCTAGCATTCACATAGCGTCTGTATAGCGTTTTGACGATCTTTGTTAGATCAGCTTGAAATTCATCATCTCAATGACATTGGCAAATGTAGAAATGGATAGAAGTGCGACCAAAAATACGACAGATTTGCAGGAGGGATAGCTCCCTCAAAAATAATTTTTTTTTCAAAACAATATGTCAGTATGATACTGGAATAAATCGGCTATTTACATTACTTTGGAATTTTGTCTTGTTCTTTAACCATTGTTTTTATAATAAAACATCGGCTAATACGTTACTCCTAAGTTACAAGGACCTCTTTACGTTTAAAACAACTTTCGAGAAACTACTACACATCGCACATATTGCATGGATAACGAACCTCTAGCGTTCGTCTAACGTCTGCATAACGGCGAACGTCGTGAAATTTTGAGCGTGTTCAAAACTTTTCGACGCACGTTCAACAACGCACGCCAACGTGTGTCGACGAGTTGGTAACGTATTATATTTATTTATTAGGACAGTTATTCCCTAAAACATTTATGTCTAGTAAAAGTTTAAGTCTTCAGTTTTTACACATTTTAAAAAAGACGTCATAGTCATCAACATTTTCAAGGCTTACAACATTTTGCAAGATTGTAAAGATTTTGTTGATATTTATTTAAATTGTACTGAAGTAAATATCCAGATAAATTCTGCAATCTAATACCTTGAGACCGTATCCACGTGGTAGCCAAATCACAATTTTTAAATGTTTTTGAAAGAAAAATTACAGCACTTCTATCATAATATAATAGATATTCAGGCTTCACAGGGGATACAGGTTCATATTCTCTGTCTGTGCCCTATATCCCCTTCACCGCTGACGGGCTCAGGGAATATAAAACACAGACAGGGAATATGAGCCAGTATCCCTTGTGAAGATTCCGGAATATCATATACCGGTAGTATGTCCATACAGCAATCGTAACTACAATATTGAGTGCAAAATTGTATCCCAAAATATATTTCCAAAATACAAGCAAAAAAGATTATTCCTAATGGTAGGTTTACACTGCCGATCAAAGCAACTCGACCGAAACCGATCTATGAATATTCTAAATATTCATCGATCGGGACACTAAATTATGTTTCCCGTTGGATTGCATGCAGACAAGATAGATACTATTTTGAAATTGGAACATCCAATGACTATTTTTAGCAATTTTGGCTGCAATTGGTCCGGTGAAAATCCTTCTGGTACTGCTAGGTTTACACCGCCGATCAGACCAACTCGATCAACTCGACCATGCTGTTTTATCCCGATCAACGTCATAAATTTCATTGATCGAGATAGCTCACGACGTCCACTCGACCTTTACCCGATTTAACACGACCTACACTCGACCATTCTTGATCTCTTTACGATTCAGGTACGACTTCTGCTCCACCCTCATTTGACTAACCAGACTTTGTCAGATTGAGCCAGATTATAGCCCGATTTGTGTTTGATTAACTAGACCTGGTCGGGAGAAGATCGAGAAATGGTCGAGTGTACTCGAGTTTGTCCTGTTAGTACGTTTGTATATACGGGGGTAAAATGTGAACATTCAGGGAACACTTCAGCATGGTGGAAGAGCAGCAAAATTTGTGACTCATGTGGCTGATGCTTCAAAGAAAAGATGATAATTGTGATAGAATTAGAGTAGCAGAGAAGATGGGTCTGACACAGAAGGTGTGTAGTTTGGTTTATACAGTAGGAAATGCTTCAAAGTCATCATTACAGAGGAATGAATGTTCGCTTTAACATACTAGCAAGGCCATCCTCAACATACGTCAGAATGCGACTGTGCGTTTTTTCTGTCATTACATGTAGGACTAAGCTGATACATAAAACAGAAGACATATCATCACATGATATCGGTGGTAACTAGATTTATAGTAGTTTCCATGTATAGCTTTAAACCTGCCTTCTGTAGAAAAATCCGGTTTTTTAGAAAGTGAAAATGGCGAGCGGCTGTCCGTTTGGTACATTTTCCCGGTGCAAATCTAAAAGATTTTTTTATTTTCTAGTACATGTTACAAATATTCAAAAAGCATTTTTCTGATGTAATTTAGCTTGAATCATATCTTGTGATAAGAGTACAAACCTGGAGGAAATATCTTTATATTCTTGAATTCATGTATTTTGTGAATCTGTTTCTGGGGTGTGTATATTGGGTACATCTTGGTTTCAATTTCAAATTCTGTCAGATTGAATTTAAGCCCTCTGCACATCATCCTTTAATTATACTAGAAGCAGTCTAATATTGTTTTCTACAATCCCGATATAGCGAGATTGAGCTTTTGCCATTATTTTGTGTCCATTGTCCACAGACCTGTCAAGTCTCACGCTTTGGGCGCGAGAGTCACGCATTCCAACCCCAAATCACGCTCTCATGCTCATCCCTTTCAATGTCACGATTTTTTAAAATTTACCAGAAAATATATTTTTAAGTAGAAAAATGACCTTTTCATGATTAGAAAACCAAACATTTTGGGTTGTTTCGTATATTCGTTCATACAAATGGTTAATTTTCGATAAATATCTACTAAATAAAACACAATTTTCATTTGAGATCACAGATATGAAAGCAAATTTCATTTTCTTTTCCTTTTTTGACTAACCTGACTATGCTCTCAGAATGTTCCGTATTGCGTCTTCGAAAAAAAATCTTGCAGGGCAAGATTATCCCGTCTCACTCTGGGAACCCAACCCCCCTGACAGATCTGTGTCCATGACCTTTGCATTTAAATATATTCTACCAAGAAACCGCCGAGTCATGATAGACCTCGATTGGTTCAATGTGAAAAAAAGTAATGTCCGTTTCTAATCAAATACAACGACCAACTGGGAATATGCTAGTAGTTTTAAATTGGATCTTATGGAAAACTCATTTAAACGTTACCTCTAAAACTCCTAGCCAATTAGACCAAACTTGTTACGATTGCAAATGATGGTCCCTTTTCAAAATAGTGTCTGTCACATCGTCAGCTAATACAAGATGACTGCCAAAGGGGACAAAGTTAAACATTGTACCAAAAGGATTTTCACTGGACCAATTGCAGACAAAATTGGTCAAAATAGTCCTTGGATGTTCCAATTTCAAAATAGTATCCATACAATCAAAGATGGCCCACAACGGGGAACATATGGATATTCATGAATATTCATAGATCGAGTTCGGTCCAGTTGCTTTGATCGGCAGTGTAAACCTACCATACAATGTTTAACTTTGTCTCCCTTTGGCGGTCATCTTGTATTATGCTAGGTTTACACTGCCGATCAAAACAACTCGACCGAACTCGATCTATGAATATTCATGAATATTCATCGATCGGGACACTGATCTTGAATGCTCTTGTTCGGTCTTCAATGCAAATCGGGGCGATCTTTCCAACTCTGCTTCACTCGAGCTGTGTTCCCGAATATTTTTGACATGTCAAAAAATATCGTGAAGAGGTCGTGTGCCTTATATTTCGAGAGCGGGTCGGGAATAAGTCGGGGTCTGATCGAGGTAGTCGTGAAGAGGTCGAAAAGGGATCGGTCTTGATCGAGTTTCAAAATTTTAGCCGATCATGCCGATTTCTACCCGTCTTAAACTCATTCGCTTCTCGATTTATGCCGAATCGCTTCCAGACCAACTCGATTAGTACTCGATCATTACTCGACTAACACGATTCTTTCTTTTTTCTATACAAGATCTTCCCGACAATAACCCGATTTTTTCCTAACCTGTATCCGACGTTTACTCGACCACTCGAGACCTTTACCCGATTAAACACGACAGCATGACATCTTTTAACAATGTCACAACATGTGGCTTTCAAGAGCCTCTGTGTCTCACTAGGACTTTAGTTCAGTTTTTAAGGAGCCATCCAATGGACTCCAATGACTATTGTGATCAAGTTTGGATGATGATCATCTTTGATAGTGGGTCTCGATGGGGTTTAAGCAGGAAGCGGGATTGGCCTTTTAAAGTGAACGTGAAACGGGATCTTAACAAAAAAGTGTCCATGAAAACAGGAAAGGATGTTTGGCGTGAAGCGGGAAACGCTGAAAAAAATCCCCGTGAACCGAGATCCCCTTGATATGATGAAAATCTGCCGGATATTATAACAAGTGGGGACCAGCCAAGAACAGAATTTAAAATTGAATCCTAGATGTACCCAATATACACATTTAGAAACAGTTTCACTAAACAAATGAATAAAATATTGTTAGATAAAAGAATTCTTTTAGATTTGCACCGGGCAAATGATGTACCCAACGGGCAGCCGTTTCTAAAAACCAGATTTTTCTACAGAAAGCAGGTTTAAAGCTATACATGGAAACTACTGTAAATCTACATAGCACCTATAATATGTGATGATAGGTCTTCTGTTTTATATATCAGATTAGTCCTACATGTAATGACAGAAAATCGCACTGTCGCATTCTGACGCATGAGGAGGAGGATGACTTGCTAGTATGTGAAAGCGAACATTCATTCCTCTATAATGACGACTTTGAAGCATTTGTTATTGTCTAACCCAAAATACGCAGCCTCTGTGTTACTCTATATCTATCACTGTTATCTTTTCCTTGAAGCATCAGCCACATGGGCAACAAAATTTGCTGTTTTACAGCCATGCTGAACTGTTTCCTGAATTTTCACGTTTTATCCCTATACTAACAGGCCAAAACTCGAGCACACTCGACCATTTCACGGTCTTTTCCCGACCAGGTCTAGTTAATCAAACACAAATCGGGCTATGATCTAGCTCAATTTGACAAAGTCTGGTTGGTCGAATGAAAGTCGAGCATGAGTCGTACGTGGATCGTAAAGAAGTCGAGAATGGTCGAGTGTTTGTCGTGTTAAATCTGGTAAAAGTCGAAGGGACATCGTGAGCTAGCTCGATCAATGAATTTTATGACGTTGATCGGGATGAAACAGCATGGTCGAGTTGATCGAGTTGGTCTGATCGGCGGTGTAAACCTAGCATTAGCTGACGATATGGCAGACACTCTTTTGAAAAGGGACCATCATTTGGCAATCGTAACAAGTTTGGTCTAATTGGCTTAGGGATTTCAGAGGTAATGTTTGAATGAGTTTTCTCATAAGATTCAACATTTCTATATTCCCACTTGGCGGCTATATTTGATTAGAAGCGGACATGACTTTTTTTCACATTGAACCAATCGAGGTCTATCATGACCCTGCGGTTTCTGGGAAGAATATTTGAATGAAAAGTTCATGGACAACGGACACAAAATAATTGCAAAAGCTCAATCTGGTTATATCAGGATTGTAGAAAAGAATATCAGATTGTGCATGCTACTAGTACTATTAGAATTAAAGGATGACGTGCAGAGGGCTTAAATTCAATCGACTAGCAGTAGTGAAACGTGTCACCCTAGGGCATTTTTCTTTCCATAGAGCTAATGTTAAAATCTCTAAATTACCCCCCCCCCCCGATTATGCAAATGAGCTTATTAACCACGCCATTTTCCCTTATATGGTCATCCATAAACCGTACTTCCAAGCGTCAAGAACGTAGAGCACCGTGAGCGTAGCGAAATGGTGTGAGAATGGTGGGACGCTTGGGGTGGGGCAACCAAGGTTCAGTATTTTAACCAAAGCCTCTTCTTGTTTATCCTGTTTTTTATGCTTCATCTTTTGTTTTCCTATCCCGAACATAGCTATCTCCTATTGTTTTGTACTCTAGAGTCCATGTTTTGTTTTTTCCTAACGTTACCCCAGCTTTTGCATCTGTTAATTGTTTTACCCCGTTGTATGTATTATTGATTTTTTTTTTTGGGTGCATTTCCTTTATTGTTTCCTGTATCTATATATTTCTTTTCATAAGGCAATAAATAACATACTAGTTACAAGTATACATATTTTATTTTCCCCGTCATGAAGCATGCATGGGTCGGAGAGCCATCCACATGATGCCTGTACAATTTAAAATCCATACGGTCTCGTGCTATAATCTTCCATGGCCACTCCTTTGTCAAATACGATTCTATAGTCTTTATTTTGATATACGGTCAGGAGTTTCATATTGTCTCGTATGATCCGGAAATTATCGTTCATGGTTTTCACATCGTTTCTGTTGTTTATCACCATGTTTTTAGTCGTATCGAAGTTAATCGTGAGGGCATTCTTGTAGTTCAGTGTTATTCCCTTCACTTTACATGCAGTTTCGGTTCCATCGTTGTCCGGTACTGCTAATCTGTAGGCATAGTTCTTCGGTCCACCGGTTACAAACTCCTTAATTCTATTCCCAGCTATCTCATCTGTTAGTTCTCCTAAGTAGTCTCCTAGTTCTGGTTTCCAATCCCCGGGTTGCGAGGTGAACACTACTGAGTCTGTATCTGCGTATATGGCGCGGTTGTCTAGGTTCTCCAAATAACTGTACAGCTTCAGTCTTGCTTGGGCTGTAGTGTAGGCAGCAATGACCACGTTGGTCCGTCTGGAGTCTTCGACAAATTCTTCTTTGTATTGATATCCTCCTCCAATCATCGTATCACTTACGAAATTAATACCGATCAGACTGATTTGGTCACTAGTTAACAAATCGACATAGTCGCTTGGTTCGGAATAGTATTTTATCTGTGGCATATTAGATCTTTGACCGAATTTCCCCCAGAAGCTGTTTAACATCAATTTGGCTAAAGCTCTCAATCCTGGATTTTTGTGAATCCTGTTGTAGTCTAAGAATATCCCTTCTCTTTCGACCAGGCTCAAGCTAGCGACCAATAACTAGCGACCAATAAGCTAGCGACCAATAAGGAGATATGTCTGGAAACCGAAAATAAAAAGAACACTTCAAATAATTTTTAGCGACCAATAAGAAAAAACACATATTTCATATCGTATTATCAATGAAGGGATATGGAGTAAATGCAAATGAGACAAAGTCTCTACAAATACATGGTAAATAAGCAATGGAACAACGCTTTTATTGTTGTTCTTCATCTTGAAGTCGCCACGAGGCCTTCAACAATGAGCTTTACTCATACCTCGTAGCAAGTTCAAGACGGCCCCTAGCACCGGTTTGAGCGGAATTCATTGCTAATTGTCGAGCAACGCTACATCCATGCTTTTTTATCCTAATGATCCATGGATGCGGGATCGTCAACAAACTTAAAGTTAACTGGCGAGGTGTTCCTACAATCGCTGTCATCCACTGCCCGACAAAAAGACGACAGAAGACGATCACAACATTTAAACAACCACAGGGCACTCATCGAGCCAATTGTAAGAAAACTTGGCAAAATAAAATTATGAGATGTGGGCACAATAAACAGGTGGTCAGAATTACAATTTCAGATTACAAAAAATAAAAAGGCCAAAACATGAAAGTGTGATAGCATATCCATATGAGAGATTCTCTCAAGAACAAGTACACCATAACTGAAATGTATATAGAGCATACATCTCTCTCACGGGGAATCTTCTACGGACTCCACACTGCAGGAGAGACAAACTCCAGTCTAAAATTATCAATGAAGGGATATGGAGTAAATGCAAATGAGACAAAGTCTCTACAAATACATGGTAAATAAGCAATGGAACAACGCTTTTATTGTTGTTCTTCATCTTGAAGTCGCCATGAGGCCTTCAACAATGAGCTTTACTCATACCTCATAGCAAGTTCAAGACGGCCCCTAGCACCGGTTTGAGCGGAATTCATTGCTAATTGTCGAGCAACGCTACATCCATGCTTTTTTATCCTAATGATCCATGGATGCGGGATCGTCAACAAACTTAAAGTTAACTGGCGAAGTGTTCTTACAATCGCTGTCATCCACTGCCCGACAAAAAGACGACNCTGAAAGCTTAGATCAAGAGGAATCCAAAGAAAAAAATCCCATCGAAATCCGATGAAAAATAAAAATTCTACATAATCTGCAAATTCGCAATTTTGGCCCTGTTCGGCCCCTCATAGCTGGGAAAGGAAACAAGTTATCAAAAATCTAATAGCTGAACGCCATAATAATTTTTCACAAGGAATCCATTAAAAAAAACTGCATCAAAATCGGACTTTAAATAAAAAATTTTATTTTTTTTGAGATTTGCCCCTGTTGGGCCCCATTTATCTTGTGAGCGGTACATGCTACGTGAAATCCGTTGGCTTACTCCAGATTGGAAATTTCCTCAGGAGCACACTGAAAAACCCCATCAAAATCAGATTAATAATAAAGATTCTACAGACAAACATGTGAAAACACCCAATTTAACCCTTTTTGGCCCCTTTTTTACAAACGGGTGGGGCCACAATGACCAAAACTAAGCCAAGCCTTCCTATTGTACCAAAGAACATTATGTTAAAATTTCATAAGGATCGATCTACTGGAACTAAAGTTATTGACCAAAAACTAAAGTGTCTACAGACGACGATGACAACGACGACGACGACAATGACGACGACGACAGCACCATACCAATATGCGACCGCAAAAATTTTTGCGGTCGTATAAAAATAAATGAAATTTCGAAAAGCGTTTCTTTTTTTAGGGGGNGGGGGGGGGGGGGGGTTCAAATGTCTAAATAGAGCAAGTGTGGATCGTATTGCGAGGCAATACAGAAGTCCCCTGCCAGTGGAATAATTCTTTGTTATACCGGCAAAAATAGTAACAGAAAAAGTTTTCCAAGTGCAAGGCCCATAACTCCATCAAAAATCAATGGACCGAACCAAACTAGATCTTGATCTGTAACTCCTTGTGGCAGACTCACATAGCAAATATTAGCTTAATATCAGGAATGGTTTAGAAAACAAGAGGCTCTCAAGAGCCTGTATTGCTCACCTGGACCATGGCTGACATAGATAAATGGCATTTCCATTAGGAAAAACGAAACATAAAATTTAGCAGAATACTTTTTTCTAAAATTACAGTATTCTTGTTTGGTTTCCATGGCAATCGAAAGATCCACCATCCATTACAACCCATAACAGAACACCATTCAAAAAAATTTGGCCAGGGGTTCCCCTTATAATCAAAGTAATACATATTGCTGAAATAAAAACATTCAGACCACATTTCAAATAAAAATTCAAAAATTTGGGCGGAGGTTCCCCTTAAAATCAATAGGGCCAATGTAAAAACTATGTTCCAGATGGTGGGTGGCCATCTTGGATGAGGTACGGACCTACCAGATACATTTTTTAGA
>MJUU01050090.1:7729-28403 GCA_002080025.1 Modiolus philippinarum
GTATTATTAAGAAGGTCATTATTAAAAAGGATATAACATGTAATGCTTAATTCGTGTAAAAAAAAGTATAGCAAGGATATTTGTGATTATCTACCCGTCATACAGTGAAATAACTTCAATTGACATTAAACATTAGCAATACATGAATATATTTTCTATCTGCATCAGATCAATATAATAAATAGTTATGCACGGCCCATTTAATTTTCAGAGGAGCTGGGATTTTTTAGAAAAGGAACTGACCCTTATATTTGCTCATAAAAATGTCTGACCAGCATTTAGTTTGCAAAATAACATAATGTGTCCCTCATCCAGTTCATTAGAGAAAAAATAACCTTGCTCAACAAAATTTCCTAGCATAGACTTATGTACACCAGGAAACTAATCTGGCAAACAAAGAAGGCAAAAAAAAATCCCGACCCTGGTGAAACTCAAGGCTCCACTGGAAATCAAATTGTCCCTTCCTTAGTCAAACCTATTCATTACAACAACCATGCTCAAGTTATTACGTCTGTCCATTGTCATTTTTTTGTTTATCGATGCAGTGAAAATATTGGACAAGCAGAAGAAATCCGAGCGGTTGCAAAAATCAAGACAAAGAAAACAAAATACAAAAACAAGCAAAACAAAAATCAGACATTACAGCCGTCAAAACATACTGTACATTACTTAAATTTGATGAAAATTTTGAATGTTTTGTATCTTTAAAGGTAAATACTCTTTGTGACAATTTATGCTTGCAATTAAATGTGTCATTATATCTGATTATGATTCTAAAAGTTAGTAATATGAAAAAGAAAGGAAATGGGGTAAATGTCAAGGAGACAACATCCCATATCCAGGTTAAAACGACCCAAAACAAAGCATCTAGGGGTCACCGTACGGTCTTCAACACAGTGGGGAACCTCACAC
Organism: Modiolus philippinarum; assembly: GCA_002080025.1. Classification (NCBI taxonomy): domain Eukaryota; kingdom Metazoa; phylum Mollusca; class Bivalvia; order Mytilida; family Modiolidae; genus Modiolus; species Modiolus philippinarum. The sequence goes on from MJUU01050090.1 coordinate 8,642, forward strand.
CATATGGCAAGCCCTAAATGGCCCCAAAAGGGTAAAAAAGTGGATAAATCAATGGAAACAAACCACATCCAATAACCCAAACATCAAGAAACTAAAATTTTATAAGAAGACATTATTTAAGGCTTTATTTAAATACTGTATTAGTTGGGTCTTAAAATGCACACTGTGAGTCACCAGCATCACTGGTAGATTCAGTATGGTTCCGGGGTTAGGAGTACCGCTCTTTTTTCTGTGAAATCAAAAGCTTTATGGGTGATATTATATTGATAATACATATGGATTTTTGATATTTTTTGGAAATACAGGTTTTATTATAATCAAAATCAAAATGATGCTTTGATAACAACAATCTCAAATCTAGTGTAAATTGTTTCAACTTTCTAACGCCCCACTTATTTTATTCTTAAAAATTTTCTTGGAATCTCACCAGCATATTTATTATTAGATCGAATAGCACTATAAGGAAATTTACCACTTGAAATGTATCTGTTACAAAATTGCCAAAGAAAATCCACATATTATGTGAAGACCATCATTTCTCCTCTTACTAATGCATATTTGATCCTTGAACAAAATTCTATCACAAAAACAACAAATAGATTGAGGAATTTCTTTAATGAAATTCATGCTCTGTGAATTCAAATTGTCTACACTTCTCTTATAATTTATACCTTTATTTTGGAATCTATAACGAGCATGTGCATTTTCTGAATTTAAAGATATTGATTCATTGCTGGCATCAACTCTTTTAAATAACAATGGCCAAGCTCAAAATAATTTTCTTTTATATCTTGATGTAAACTTTTTTTTAATAATTCTTGTCCCTTAGGTGTCAAGCTACAATTTTGAACAGATTGACTATATTTGTATTATCATAACACAATTTTACCGTCTTACAATAAGAATGATCAACATGATCAAAATCATTCTTTGACATATATTTACTTTGCTCGTGATGACATTCGCTCAAAACATATGATATATCATAAGTAGTAGAGTTAAGTCAGTACTGAATAAATCCTGATCACTGAATCTATCTATAATAAATAACTAAATACCGAAGTCACTGTGAATTTATTTTCTGCATATGCCCATTTCGACAAGTTATGTATCTTCAGTGCAGATAAGATCTAAACGTTTGGAAGACCATAAACTCAAAGATGTTTAAAACTGATAGAGAACAAATAACCAATAAGATCTAAATGTGAAGCTAAAATAAGCTGAGGACAGAGCTTTGCATGAGGGAGATACTCCTTAGCTTTCAAAAATTTTTTACAAAAATGTAGATATTGAAATTTAGATATCTATAAATGACAAAATCGAAGATTGTGGAACATGAAAAGCATTATATGGAGAAATCCACCGTTTGTAAATAGTTTGTGATTCACAAATCATACTAGATTCATCAGGTATAATATAGGTGCATCTTCAAAACATCTTTCAACTTCAATTTGAGCTACACTTTTTACAGAAATTGAACCAAAACACGGAGCGCCATCATTATGAGCATTTTGCACATTTTCTGTACTTGACTTGTTCTCTTATTTATCAAAAAGAGTACATCATCAAAGTGAGTGTCTAATTTATAAGCTGGGATTTTTGTAATTACGGTGATTGTGTTCATTTGACTTATTCAAATAACTAAATACCGAAGTTACTGTGAATTTAAATTCTGCATATGCACACTTCGATAACTTATGTCTCTTCAGTGCAGATAAAATATAAACGTTTGGAAGACCATAAACCCAAAGATGTTTAAAAACTGATACAGAACAAATAACCAATATGATCTAAATATGAAGCCAAAATCAGCGAAGGACAGATCTTTGCATGAGGGAGATACTCCTTAGTTTTCAACAAAATTTACAAAAATTTAGATATTGTTAGGTTTCAAAAAGAATCGGCTTTCGGGTCAGCACCGAAGTACTGACTACTGGGCTGGTGAATACCCTCGGGGACTAACAGTCCACCAGCAGTGGCATCGACACAGTGGTAACAAATAACTAAATACCGAAGTTACTGTGAATTTAAATTATGCATATGCGCATTTCGACAACTTATGTCTCTTCAGTGCAGATAAAATCTAAACGTTTGGAAGACCATAAACTCAATGATGTTTAAAAACTGATAGAGAACAAATAACCAATATGATCTAAATGTGAAGCCAAATTCAGCTAAGGACAGAGCTTTGCATGAGGGAGTTACTCCTTAGTTTTCAACAAAATTGTTTTAATGTTTAATAGAGAGTTTGCCACTACAGTGGTCATTTTAAAATTAATCTATGGAGTCATTCAATTCATTGATTTGCGACAAATCTGTTATGATGTCAAGAGTAAATGGGAATAAATTAAAACTTCTACCAAAGTATAAACTTTCAATATACCTGGTCATATAAAACTCATCAAAACTGTTTCCAATTAAGCTATAATTAGATATTTGAAATGAATTCTTAAACTGGTGGATCTATTGGCAGATAATGTTTCGCTGTTTCTAGCAAGACGAACAACATAATAAAGAATAAGTCATCATTCGCCAAAACATTAAATCTTGTGTTCCACAAACAAATGCTACTTGGTATTTCATTATATTGCAAACAACGGGGGTTGGTAGGTGCTATTGCTTCATATAAACGACAGCCTTCTAAAACGATGAAAATATTGAACGAGGTCCATGAAGCTGCATCTGGATATGTACACAAAACTGCTAGCAAAGAAACAATTGCAATAGCTGTACGTTGCATTCCTGCAATTTATTAAATCTTTGTGAACTGAACTTGATTTGCAACTATGCATCTAACCATCAATTACAAATATCTTATTGTTTATTTTCTTCGAAAATTTTCTCTTGTTGATAAATAAAATCATTCATGTGGAAATACCCCACGAAAAATTATGCCAGAAATAACCAAACTACACACTTCGTAACTTTCCGCAAAACTGCGTCATTTCAAAACAAACTGGTCCTTTTTTCCTTTCATGGTTTGATCAAGCTTACAAATATCAAAGCCAGTTTTTTGAAGTTTGCTCTTATAATGCAGTTGATCCCGATAAGTTACGGAAGCATCGTATTGAATATAGTGTGTGTAATATTTTACCCAATCGAAGATGTTGTTTTCATAACAAAATGACTGAGATCACTCATTTTTCTCCGTAACATGTTTCCTCCTCCACGATTAATAAATAATAATAATTAAACGAGAATTTTTGAATTCTTACTAATTTAGTAATCGTAGCTTGCATGTAGGAATAATTAGATAAAGAATTGATTCAAATTGATAACTTGTAGGGCTCTTGTATCGATACTGAAAAAAATAATAAATTGGAAATAAATATTACTATTTTAAGTACCCTCTAAAAGACAAAGGATGAACAGTACACGATTTTCATATTTACGCGATGAATGCAATTTGAGCATGTTTTTCAAAGAGACGTTACTCGCTAAACACGACAACCTGATTTTCGGCCGTATTAGGGAAAGGAAGGTCAGTAAACATTTTCCTTGGAAAATGATGCGAGTTTTACTTCGGTAAATACCCAATTACCTTTAAATATTTTATCTAGAGACCATCAAGACACTAGCCATACTCTGATGATACAGTTCTCTCACTAGCAGATGTGTTATGATCTTGTTTGGCCATTTTGATCTTAACATAATCTTGACAAGCTTAACACAATTTTGTTAAGACTGTGCAAGACGTTCAGTCGCATTTCAAGATAAAGGCTTTCAAGGACGATCAAGACCTGTTCAGTCTATCAAGATCAAACAAGATAAATGTGTTCAAGGGCGATCAAGATGTGTTAAGTCTGTCCAGATCAAACAAGATCAAATCGAGATCTTGTTAGATCTTAACAAACTTAATTCTTCTTGATTGTTCCTGAACGCAATTAACAAGTGGATCTTGTTTAATCTTAATCAATCTTAACACGTCTTGATCGTCCTTGAAAGCAATTATCTTGAAAACCAACTTAAAATCTTACACTGTCTTAACAAAAATGTGTTAAGCCTGTCAAGATCATGATAAGATAAAAATGGCCAAACAAGATCAAAAGATATCTGCTAGTGTCTGCTGCCCCTTGCTACAATAGAACCGTAAACATGACTGTAGGGCAGTAGGTTACTTAGGTTGAAAACGTCTTAAAAAGGAGGCAAAAACGGGATAGGATAAGAATGTGAAAATGGTCTATTATTCATGTTTTCATTGCTGGATTAAGAGAGGAGTTCGAGGTTGGAAACCTTCCCTTTTTCTCGATTTTTTAAAATTTCGTGCAGAACTCGGGCAAATGGCAAAAATTTGACTGGAACCTCCTCTTTCTCTGGAACCTCATTATAATCCCCCTTTTGAAGGTTGGATCCACTGGTGATCACTGGTGTATTTTTACCACAACCTTTTACTGTCTCGGTTTGACATATTTTTTTGGTAATACTGTGAAAGTACTATTGTTCGTGGGGATCCAATTTTCATGGATTTCGTGGTTCGCTTAACCACGAAATTAAGTTGCAAACGAAGTGCATTTTTTCTCTGGCGTTTTAATGCATAGAATTTGAAACCACAAATTTAAGTACCCATGAAATAGTGATATTTATGAAAACTACGAAAATTAGTGTCCACGACTAAAAGTACTTCCACAGTATTGACAAGTGATCATGTAGAGACGTATATTGATAAACGGCCTTGAAGTGACCAATGCAAGTGTCAAAATTTTGCACGTCAGCTCAAATTGAGTATAGCGGTAGAATTTATACTTATCAATGAGTAAACACTGAAATTTTGTCTCTTCTTTTCTAGAAAAATTACGATACGCAGAGGAGTTGTGAAAATTGTGTTTTTTTTTTTTGCCAAATTTCGACAGTTAGGCAAGATGATACCTTATTACTTCGGAGTCCTAATATGGTCAAGATACGGCATTCATATGTGAAGTACTTCTTTTATCCATTTTCAAAAATGGCATACCAGCACATTTTTATGGAATCGCTGGATAAAAAATCATTAGTTATGCTGTCTAAACCAATGTACTCCAGAATTTCTCTGTTACGATGTATAGTTTGAGGCCATAAAGGCATTATATATTCAAATGTTGAAATAACTATTTCATATATCACATTGTGATCGCTTTCTTATATTAGCTAAAACAGAAAATACGTCATTTTTTTATCACTACCATTGCAGTTTAATTGGAAACCTTTTATATTCCCCATATTATGAATGATATTTGTCCATGTGCTATAATCAACCAGTTGGACCGACACTAAACATTGGACAGTTTTCAATGATAATGAACTAACGTACTAACAAAACCACTACCAAGAGATGTACGTTTGTCGTACCCATTTACTACACGCATAATATATATGAGGCTTTCAACAATGAGCAAACACCCATACCTAATAGTATATTCGGGACGGACCCTAGCACTAGTTGCATCGGCTTGAGCAGAATTTACTTGCTAGATACCGAACAAAGCTACGTCCATGTTAGTCTACATCAATGAATGCGGGATCGTCAACAGACATAAAAATATCGAAAAAAAACCTAATAAATACTGTCATCCATTGCCTGACAGAGGAACCAAAAGACAATTCAAAATACAAACGACCGCATAATAGTCATCGAGTTGGTTGTAGGATAACTTGGCAAATGAAATGGGGAGATGTGGGTATTAAAACTACACTGGTGTACAGATGGTAAGCTTCTTTTTGATTTTTAAAGAAAATATGAACGTCAAATGCATTTTTTAAACATTTTAACTGAACAAAAATAGAGAGCATTCATCTCAAACAATAGGGATCTTTATAAGAACTCCACACTTTAAGAGAGACAAACTCTGTCATAAATGCAAAAATAAGGGATATTGTCAACGAGTAAATGGAGACAAAATTCCTACAGATACATGGTAAAATTAACCGAATGAAGCAACGCTTTTATTATTCTTCATCTTCTATACCTTCAACACTTTCCATATAGTCTTTTGTTGCCCAGTACACCTTTTACGGAATTAAAGCGTACATCCATCTAAACAGTACTTCAGTTCTTTGAATTGCTTTGCACTTTTATATATGAATAAAATAACATGACGTGTTAGCATTAAGTGCAAAAACACAAGAGTCTTAGATATTTGAAATCACACACAACGAATCATTCTTTATAAGCGTATAATTGTGGCATAATGAATTAGTAACGTAATTTTGACGAAAAATCATTAACAAAACACAACTGTATTAAAGAGTTAGTTATCAATTACTGTGAAAAAACTTACCAAAACATTGATGTAAATTACTTTTAGAGTGTAATAAAGTTTTAGATAAATTAAAATCAATAAAAAGACAAGTTTCGTCTATTGAGTAATGATTTTTCTACATTTTATACAACCCCTCCACATACATTAATTAAATCAAAATTGGGACAACTTATTAAATGGTCTTTCAAATCTTTTGGTACAGTAATTATTTACTGTAATAAAAAGCGAGGATTTTTCTCTTATATCACATACAAAAATTATTCTTCGCGGACTTGCGACACTAAATCTTTTGCTGGGCAATATTTTTGGGGCTTTTTTGGCAATATCCCCAATAGGTACAAATTGTGCAACTCTCATTGCAGATTTTTTGTTGTTCTGTTACGAACGGGACATTATGAAAAAAGAACTGCTGAATGGAACAGTGCAGAACAGGAGTTAACATATATCAATTTTCAACGATAACAGCATTTATTTCGACGTTATCCTTACTATTGACAATCCCAGTTTATAGAATATGTCGACTTCATATACCCACAAGAACTCAAACTTAATTTAGGTAGAAATGAATTCAAATACTACCCGTTTCTCGATCTATCTATCATCATTGACTTTGGTAACATTAAAACTAAAATTTATGATAAAAAGGGGATAATTATGATTTCACTATTTTTAATTTCCCTTTTTAATGGCGAAGTTCCTGTAACTCCATCATACGGGATGTATATATCTTAACTAGTACGATTTGTACGGGTCTGTTCTACTCTTGACACTTTTAATGAATGTAACTTTACTTTCACATCCAAACTTTTACAACAAGGTACAGATTTCATAAATTGAAACACATTTAAGAAGTTTTATAGAAGATATGAACATTTGATTTCCAAATATGATTCGACTCGCAAACAGTTTATCACTTAGGGCATTTTTCACCCTCGTTTTTAATAGAAATGCTGTTAAAATGTAAAAAACTGATAAAAAATCCAGAAAAACTTGGACGTATTCCAATATTTTAACTGGCTTTGGTATCCAATGACCTGAAGATTTTACAGGTATACTGGCATCTCACTGATACTGCGATGTTTACTGAAATCCATGATGATTCTTTACCAAACCGTTCGGGAAGCTTTGAATCTGATTTTTATTCCGTGGTGCGAAAGCCTAGGCTACTTAAGCTGGCCGATAGTTTAGTGGCGAGCACTTCTTGGCCCATCTTTCATAATTACGTTTTGTCTTACTCTTTCCTTCTCAAAATTGTGGTCTTGAAGTTAGCAGTCTACCTGTATTTGGTTTTATTTGTATACTTATTATGTAAGTGATAAATTTGTCCTGGTAAAATATGTCCGGATGGACATACTTTCCTAGGAAATTTAGTCCATGGTTACAGATTTTACTAGTAAAATATATCCGTTTTTAGTAAAATAAGTACCAGGACCTTTTTAACTAGGAAAAATTGATCACTCAAGAAGTCTTAGGTTTGAAAGAAATCATTTCGTACTTGAACTTGTATAAAATAAAATCAGCTATAGTGTATATCATTTTTACAATATCATTGAAACAAGTATTTAAAGTTAAAATGACCTCAAATAATTTCGGTTGAAGTCACAAAAAGTGATGGACAAATTTTCCTAAGTAAATTTTGTCCATGGTCACTTGAAATACAAATGTACTATTTATCCTTTCTTTATTAATATTATAAATGTACACAATAAATATGATTGCTTTAACAAATATATGTATATTACTATATGGACTTATTTTCCTTAGTAAAAATTGTCTATGGACACAGTTTACTAGATACTATTGTCCGTTTCTACATAGAATGAGCAATGAAGGGATATGGAGTAAATTCACATGAGACAAAGTATCTACATTTACATGGAAAAACCAAGAAATGGAACAACGCTTTTATTGTTGTTTTTCATCTTGATGTCTACATATACAGTAAGCAACATGTAAATGGACTTGTTTTACTAGAAAATATTATTTAAGGACTAAATTTACTAGTAAATACTGTCCATGGACTTAATTTACTATAATGTATTGTATTGTTTGATGTTTTCATTTATATTAAGATTAACTATTTTAGACGGTAAATAAGCTGGTATAAATAACAAGGTGTATAATTAGTATTTGATGAATTTGAATTATCTTTTACTATTTCTGAGGTAAAATGGGCCAAACAAGGCCAAAATTGCAGTTTCCAAATAATCTAAAATGTGTTCCATTTGATTTTAATGGGATTTTGTTGGTATTCAACAGATTTTGTGTAGCTCTTGCGTTTCCAATCAAGAAAGGATCAAAAGAGCTGATTTTCCCCCGAATTTTTGTCCAAAATTTGTTTGTTCAAATTTCAGTGGTGGACATGCTGCAGTCGAATCATGCTGCGCTTTTCCTAGGAAAAATTGTCCATATGAAAATATCTATTAGGAAATTAATTTTAACCAGTAAAATTTGTAATCCTGTAGTAAAATATGTCCAGCATTTAGGAAAAAAATGGTTGGACATATTTTACTAAAGGTGGACAAATAATCCTAGTTAAAATTGTCCCCAGACTTAATTTCCTAGTAGAAATTTTCACATGGACATTTTTTCCTAGGAAAGATTGTCCCCAGGACAAATATTACTACCGGACATATTTTACTGTTACAATTATACTATAGGAAAACAGGATAGAGAAAGGAGAAGTTTGGGTACCCATAAATCCGTTTAACCTTACTGCTAGCTCTTGCCAATGCCGGTACTAAGTCAGGATATCCTGAGTTCCTATCGTTGTCTATGTTTGTCTTTTGTCATTTTATTGTTTTCTTCTGCAGTTCCCTGGTAGGTTGTGGCATGTAATGTTCGGTTATTGTAAGTCTTTCTCTTATCTTTTCTACGCCAATACGTAATTATAGAGTCTAAGAATTTAAAAAAAACACACAAAACTGGTCAGTTTGTGTATAAGTACAAGTGTAGCATAGTGCAGGAAAATTTATTCACTGGTTAAAGTTCACTAAGATACTTCAATTGACGTCTGAATACCTGGTCCTACGAACCCATGAGAAGTGGTTGTATGTACTATCTGAGTTTCACTTTGTAGCAATTTTTATTTTCACTGTTGCCTTTGCATGCTTGTGTTGTTGTTTCAGGAATTAGTCAAGATCTCGACGAACATCAAGATTATTAAGCAGTGTAACTGCTGCATGTACTTTATATCGCTCCAGCTAGACAATAGTGTATAAGAATGACACTTATTACCTTTGAATTGGGCTCTTCATTCTTTCCATATTGGTGAAGCATGCATGCTCTTTAAAGCTTCTAGTTTTCTTGTTTTATGTTTAATTCAAAGCCTATCTTATAAAGAAATTTCACTGAAAGAGGATAAAAAACCTGAAATTAGCTATCTATGTAGAGTAGATCACGCTTATCGTTCCGTAGCACCTAATGATACGTTAGGTTTTGGTGGAGGTTCACACTGCTAGTTCTTATTCTTTTTTTTTGTATTTTCTCGTTTTGTATATTTAACAATGAAGGGATATGGAGTAAATGCAAATGAGACAAAATCTCTACAAATACATGGTAAAACCAAGCAATAGAACAACTTGTGACGCTTTTATTGTTGTTCTTCATCTTGAAGTCACCATGAGGCCTTCAACAATGAGCATTACGCATACCTCATAGCAAGTTCAGGACGTCCACTAGCACCTTAACCCTATAGAAGTATTTGTTTGTTTGTTTTTGTCTTCGTCATGCTGTCTCAATTCGTGTTGGATATGAATTGCCATGTTATGGGATTTTTTTATTTTAGAATTTGCCCCCTTTCCCTCTTTTTGCCCCGGTGTTCGATCGATTGCAGTAGAAAAAGATTTGAGATTATCGTGCCTTCAATGACGATGAAATAAAAAAAAATGAATAAACGGTTTATAAAAAAAGATGTGTGAATAAAATTCTGATAGAGAATTTTCCCCAAATTCTATAGACATTGTATCTGAGAAGGAACGCAAATACTAATGCTAATCTCGCCCATTTGTATATACATGTTGTATATATATATATATATATTGACTGTTATCGGCGATATGTACATTTTTCTCTTTGATCTTACTGACTGATATTGTCAGTATCTCCGGACTGACCTGATACAAGAAAATATCAGACATTGACGTCACGAATATGACGTAACGATTCTTATGACGTTGCCTATAAAAACAAAAATGGTAGTGTTGAAGGTCTCGACAGAAAATATAACTAGTATTACAGCTCGTACTATCGGACTCGCCGCGATACGATGAAATTTTCTGTCTCAACTTTCAAAACTACCATTATTCTATATGTATCAAATATTTCAGTTGTTTTGGGGTCTTGTTTCAATTTGATTAAAAATCAAGTCATTTGTTAGGAGCCTAAAGAATATCTGAAGACAATTTAGCTAAATAGATTTTTTTTTTTTTAAAAATGAGTATCTCCCTCTTTAAAACATTTGTCCTTAGTTGATTTTTGGTGATATAAGCTCCTTCGTTGATTTTAATTCGACTGATTTTTATGACAAGGATTATATGGGTCTTTCTCCCAATCAACTATTTTTAGACCTTTTTTTAATTTCGCATATTTTTAGTGATATCACGAATTCCTACATTTCCTTTATCCCCGTTCGCACTCCCTACTTGTGGTGTTTTCCAATTATCCAAATTTTTATCATCATTTTTCACATTTCCCTATTTTTTCTCAATCTATAGTTTCTGTACTAAAGAGATATGAATTGTCGAAATTATCATCTACCAAAATTAAATTGAATGTACATTTATGTAATGTTTCAAAATGAATAATATATACCGAAGTGAATAATATAATACCGAAGTGAATAATATAAACCGAAGTGTTTCAAAATAAATTACATTATGAAGACCAAAAACTCAAAGATGTTTAAAAACTGATTGGGAACAAATAACTAATATGATCCAAATGGAAAGCCAAAATAAGTAAGGGAAAGAGCTTTGAATTAGGGAGATACTCCTTAGTTAAGAAAAAAATCAAAACAATAAAACAAAATATTAGACATGGCAAGTTTCCAAATAAAATTTGCCTTGTTAATATTGTTTTTGGGGAGATGTACATCATCGACCGGTTCATAAAGAATCCTTTTACTTTTTATTACCGTTGTGAATCTACTCAGCTTAAGAAGTCTTCTGTAAGGCGTCAAAGTGTGGCGACACTCTACAACTTTCTTAATTCAGTACGATTATTTATTGGGGATAGGTCGTTGCTTTAAATTTTATGAATATAATAAAGAGATAATACATCATGCTGAAATTACAGATGTAATGTAGTGAACTGGGACATTGAACTGCCTTTTGTTACCGGTGTATGTGAAACAACGGCAGTAGAATACCGAAGGATTTGTAATAACAAAAAAGTCCAAAGACATTGCTAAAACGAGAACACAGAAACAATGACATTAGACAGCTTCACAACGCAGAAATAAATACGCAACATTCAACACCAAGGTACTCACAATGTAAAAAACAATGAAAGTGAGAGTGAAATCGGGTGCTCCGGAAGGGTAAGCAAGTCCTGTTCTGTTTACAGCATCCATCACACTGTATTGTCAGTGGGTTAATGTACCAAAAAGTTAAAACCGGCATAGTCCAATCCAGGAAGACGTGAATCCAGCTGAAGATGTTCACTTTCATTGAGTTGCTTTCATTTGGGACACCGACACGTCATTTCTTTCAGTAATGTTATGTTGACGGCCATAGAAAGGGAAAATTCACAATTGGGAAATTAAAATCATCACGCTTGTCATATAGCTTAGATTTCAAACGTCCATCTTCGTCAATATACAATAAAAGATCTAGGTATGAAGCTAAAGAAGGTGTTTCAGTAGTTTCTTTAATTTCAAGCTCATTTGGATAGATCTGAAGTAAATACTCCTTAAATTTAGGATTATTAAGAGAAAGTACATCGTGTATGTAGCGGAAGCTGAAATTATAGGACTGGGCTAAATGTTTTTGTTTTCTTTGAATAAGCCCTTGTAAAAACATGGCTTCGTACGAGTAAAGGAAAACGTCAGCTAAAAGCGGCGCACATTTTGTACCCATAGGAATCCCTATTGTCTGTTGGAAAACACGACCTCAGAATTCGACATAAATATTGTCGATCAAAAACATTTTGATTACGTCAGTCTCAGAGTACTTATTGTTTGAGTCAGTGTGGTTCTTAACAAAATACATGTATGTCTTGTCTTTCCCTATAACTAAATAGGTGTATCTGCGTTCTCCATTTTTTGTGCAGAAACATTGATGTATTAAATCTGCAATAACTGTTTTAAGTTTATTGTGTGGCAGGGTTGTATAAAGTGTAGAAAAGTCAAAAGTTTGAATGCCTTGGCAATGGGTAAGACTGGTTGAGGAGCGCTGTTCAAGGAGATCTTTTGAATTTTTAAGAATCTACATTTGATTCACACCGCTTGTGGAGTAAGCTTTGTTACAGTAATTTTTCATGCCATTTCTGACTGCGGTCAACAAAGTAGTGAAGAGCTGTGTAGGAGGTTTAGCGGTGCATCTGGAAGACTCGGCAATGAATCTCATTTGTATGGATTCTTATGAAGTTTATGTACCCAGTAGGTGTAAGGGAGTTGATTGTTTTCATAATTAGCTATTATGCCAAATGATGCTAACACTGAAGTGTGATTTTGTACAATCTCATCCCTCGATATTGTAGTAGGGGTATAAGTAGGGTTTCCAGATGAACTGTCGATGCCCATCTCCTTTACGAGGCAGTCAAGATAGTGTTGCTTACACTCAAACAGTATTTTGTTAGAAGCTTTGTCTGCAGGGACAATGACGTAATTTTCATTGAGGTTGGACAGAGTTCTTATTGCAAGGGGATCTTCAAATATACTGCGATTTCTTGATTTCATAGCTGTTTAAAGCGCCGGATGCGATTTACAATTAATGACTTTATGGACCTGATCCAGTCGGACAATGTCTCAACGTCCTCTTTCTCTTTCTTTGCCCACTTCCTAGCATAGTCTTCAACTGCATCCATCCAAATCTTGAAATTGTACTTCCAGTTCATATGCTGGGGCTCACGAAATTTGGGACCTTTTGAGGAGATATCTCGTAGTTTGAGGTTGTCTACGATATCTATGTCACCAGTTATAATGTGTCCAGTCGGACTATAATTGAATGAGGAAGAGGAGCAAGCACAATCGGCTGGTTTGGCTTTCAATTTGGAAGTCACGCAATACCCGTTTGTAATTGAAAATGGAAGTTGCAATTGGTTGAGTGTAGGAATATGAGATAAGGGGAAGCATATTTTGTTAAGAATCATGTTATTACATTGGCGTTAAACGCAAACTTAAGCACCATTTCAGCTATGGCGTAAGCTGTTTAGGAATCATACTGAGTCAAACAGGAAGTACAGTGAAAGTTACGTAAAAGAGATGTTCGAGTTTTTGATCGACAACATTTTCGTTGAGTGTGGAGTCCGCGTTTTTCAACAATAAAAAGGAATTCTGCTAACATTATCGTACTTAAGTTAAGACTTCGGCAAATAAACCTATACTTCCGATACTGAGCGAAGATTGAAAACAAAATAATTTCTGATAAAACATGAACAAGTTGAATGATTCTACGTAAACTTAAATAATATTTGAAAAGTGTCAAACTCAGTTCCAACAATCGAAAGGTAAATAAAAAGGTTACTACAAATATTCATATAAACCAAAACAACTTATAAATAGGAAGTTCAACAATATCGCGGAATGTACAACAATATGGGACTTTCGAGATAGGAACTCTCGTGTAATTTAACGTGGAAACGATAGCCCCTTATACCAGTAAGACGGAGTTACTGGATTCTTGACCTATTGAAATAAATATATACCGCATTAAACCAAATGTTTATGAAACTGAAGTGTATATATATAATTGTTCCTACATGACATTTTTTTAACTAAATTTTAATTGACGAAAAAGAATTATCCTTAAGCGCTACAACATATTCAATATAAACCACCCTCAGCTGGACAGTGTTCATTAATTAGTGATTCCCTTTCAATGTATTGACTTTTTTCGTGTAGTATCAGAACTTTAATCCGCTTTGAACACGACTCTGAAGTCCTGTTTCGCGTTATAAACTTGCAAATCTAAAAAAAAAAATAACAAATAACAAATGTCAAAAAGAGAAAAAGATATTGTCATATTATGCTTTATCAAATTAATTCAGGGAAAATGTGACTCATTATTTTTACTAAAGATGTCAGAGTAAGGTAATGAATTATAGTATTCAGTCCAATATTCGTCCTAAGTCATGACTTAGGTCCATCTTAAGACATATCTTAGGATAAAAACATGTCTGAAGACCATCTTAAAATATATCTTATCTAAGGACACCTTCATTAAACAGGCCCCTGGGGCCAGTAACTAGAAGCAAACTTAATTATGGCCTTACCGTATTCGTAAGGAGAATCTTAAGCTAATACAAAGATTTCTAAAAGAGTGAAGCCTACCTCTAGAAGCCTACCTTTCACTCACTTACGAATGTCCTTAATTTCTCGTATTGTCCTCTTATTTTTACCTAAGTTCTCTTAAATTTATTGCCACCTTAGCTGATTCCGTGGATTCCGATATCGATTTTACAATAAATGATTAGTTTTACATCTTGATAATCATTGATGGACGTGTGTGATTTATATCTATAGATATATATTATAAAAAAACAAGTTTTTAATATCCACCAGAAATAATCAAATATCATATACTGTGGGTATCAACATTTTAGTAAAAAATCAGCAGTACATTAACCTGATTAAAAAAACCCGATACCAATATAATATCCATATATCATTATCAAATATCAGTGACACACAGGGCTTTCTACTCCTTCCCCTGAACTTTGGAATAACTGAAGTTTGCCAAATTTTGTTTAATTTGTTTGTTGCCTTTAATTTTGAAACTGAAACAGTGAGCAGGTACAATTTTTAATCTTGTGACAATTTTTGATAACCTGGGTTAAACTCATATAATACAAAGGACCACTATTTAGCGGAGCAGGACATGCTTACCCTTCCGGAGCACCTGATGTCACTCCCGGTTTTCATGGGAGTTCACACTATGAGTGCCTTAGTTCTTAATGTTATCTGTTTATTTCCGTGCATTGTAGCTGTCTCACGTCCTTGTTTTGTCTTTGTTTTTATCTGTTACCGTTTTTGCCATGTCTTTGGACTTTGATTTTTGTAGTCATCGGTTCCCTTGTTCCTTCGGTATTCTACTGCCGTTGTTTCAGTTATTGTAAGTAGTTTATAAGAGTTTTACATTTTGTTCTGCAGCATAGATTAGTAGATTATCAGTTAGTAAGTAGGTAAAGGTGTTCGCTAAAACCAATTGCACAATTTGGAAGTAGAAGCACTGTTGGTTTAACTAATACTTTGGTGGTCTCTTTTTAAAAATTATACATTGTATATGAATAGGAAATAAGTACATCATTCAGTCAAAAAAGATAAGCAGAAAGCGATGAAGTTTCATTGTTTTGGTCTTTTACTTTGGACTCGATAATGTATATTGATAAATGTGAAGAGGAATTAGACAGACTACGGACATATGAACTAATTCCAAGTAATAGCAATAGCTCAGACTAACCCTTCAAAGTCAGTTTAAGCTATTGCCATCACACGAGGCTCATCGTCTATATGTCTTCTGTCCGTCTGTTTGCTTTTCTTATTTTCACCATATCCTCCGAAACCACTGAAGCAAATTAAGGATGTATAGAAGGTCTTGTTAAAAAATTACTGATTTCATCCAGGTTAAATGTAAAGCATAGCATACGTGGCAGCTAGTAGTTTATATATTCAATTACTATTATCTAAATTTATGTAAATTCTAAAACTGAAGCATTAACTCCCACCATCGTAGTTTTGTCCTATAGCTATATTTGATATTACTGATTATTCGGATATCGTTTGGTTTTATGCATTTTAACATTTTTGAAATTATTGATATCCTCTGTATGGGTTCTAGTGCTGCTGATGAGGAATAAATTTCCGAAATGGCCATACAGCTCATTTAAATTATTGCAGTTGGAGTTAACATGTGTGTTATGGTCTCATGTTCATTTACTCCATATCCTTTCTAAAATTTCATTGGACCCAATGAAAAAAAAAACTAATGTGATCTTATTTTGTTTAGACTTCATAGCTTGGCTGGGAGGCATTTTATCCGATGAGTGATGAAGGCTCGGCCTTAATTGAGCCTCCAGCACTTGTACTTCGTCAATTATGTCTCACTTCGGGGACTTTTGTTTTTATCTGTTCAACTGACGTCTGTCTGTCTCAGAATTTTATTGGCACTACTTCTCTTACATCTTTAGACCAATTGCAAAGAAACTACACAGGATTGTTGGCAATAATGCCTTTCTGTGCATATTGTGATGTCCGAATGCTTGACCTTTTTCTCGCATACTAGTATATAGCTATGCCCCATTTTTACTTAAGATATAGTTAAATTTAGTTTTCGGGCACTACTTCCAGGATTGCAACAAAAACTTGATTGCTGACCACAATGTCTAGTTGTGCATACTATTTTCTTTGAAAGCTTTGTCAATTTATCAAAAAGTTATTGTTTTTAATGACTTGAAAATTGTCAAGCTCAGAGTGCATTGATTTTCTCCCCTTGTAATACAGCATCCGTATCCAGTATCTCTGCACTACTGCATCAAGGCGAAAATCATCCTTTCAGTAATCAAGCTCACCTGGAATAGCTAGGGGAGTTTTTGCACTATGTGTCCTTCCGTCCGTCATTAATTTTTCATTGGATATTGGTTAAATATTACTCAGTTTCAGTACATAACCTTCATATGTGCATGATGTAATGTGCTTAATGTTCAAAATATTTCTAATGAAAAAGTGGAGGTACCTTGACAGTGCATGTCCTCCTAAATCGGTCATCCGATTTTAGTGAATTATTACCTGGAGATGTGCATGAAGTAATATAATAGCTGTTCAAAATTTTGAAGGGGAGATACCGAATTCCATTTTCAATTCGTGTTGCTGTGAATTGCCGTGATTTTGGATTTATGGTTTTAGAATTTCCCCTTTCTCCGTTCTTGCTTCGGTATTCGTTTGCCGATGTATTCAGAATGTATATACAGTTGAATTAATAAGTCAGCTTGTAAATGCATTCTGCAAAATGGAATGTGAAGGGTATCTTTTTGTGGCTTTACCACAATCACATCTCGTTCGGTGTTGAGTAAGGCGACAAGCTGCTGAATTGAATTATGATTATTTGATGGTCATAGCAATCTTAGGTGGCTATAGTAACTATGCCCTAGGTGAGTGACCTGGGTCTCTAGAGCCTCTTATTTACACCTTTATTTTTTTGTAAGCTTCACTTAGACTTTTTACATTCAATTTTTCTCCAACATCAGTAGTTTACCAGTTTGTTGTGAACTGTTAAATTTAACTTTTTTGAACCCACTAAGCCAACTGATACCACAATATGTGAAAATCAGAAATCGAAAGATTTACAAAAGCTGACAGAGAACAAGGACTCAAAAATATCTATACTGAAAGCCAAAATCGGCACGGTCACTTTGCTCACTCCATATGCATCTCCTATATCATTAAAATAACTTCCGCTTGCGTTATATCGAAGAGCAATCGTGATTTTGAGGGAAACTGGAAACGAGCTTGTACGTTTGGTCGGCCTTTCAAGCTGCGGCCATTGTAACATTCAATATTATATGTTTAAGAACATGCAAAGGGTAGTGTTGACCAACCTTTGAGTTAAGACATGCTTTAATAAATAAGACTGTTTCTAGTTACACCAATAATTTATAAAGGGTGGTCAAAGATTGCCAAGCCTATACCCTTAACTTTGAGATGGCTTCTAGTTACAGGAATATTTTAAGATCATCTTAAGTATGAGGAAAGGGATGGTCTTGAAAAATAAAGGATACATCAATTTTAAGGGCTGTCAATCATTCCAAGACAGCTTCTAGTTACACTCTTTGTGTCTAAGACGATCTTAAGATGGTCTTAATAGGTAAGACAACTTCTAGTTACTGGCCCCAGTTCTCTTATCTATCTAAAATTTCTAAAGAGACGAAAGTAGCAAAAGTTAAATATATCCCTTACTTGGTAATTTCTGTGATAGTGTTTTTACTCTTTTCACAAAGCTACTGTATTGAGTACAAATTATACAGTAACGATGTGAATGGATCAGTTGAACGTGTTGTATAGCAAATAATTATGTTGACCCTTGACCCTGAATCTTTTCATCATATTTTTGATTGCTTAATAACTATGTCCTGTCTGGGTTATTATTTTTTTGAACAATTTTTGTTTGCTATTTGTCAGGTAGAAAGACCTACAAAGTTATGTGTCACCAATTACAGTAAGTGAAACATTGCTTTGAACTATGATCTGGGCTATCACATTGGACTTTTTTCCTTTTGAAGCAGGCTTTGTGAAAAAAATCACTTCAATGGTTTCCCATTGCGTCCGGAGAAAAAGTTATTGATGGTATTTTTCCATAGGGTAGAAAATTTTAGAAACTACAAATTATATGTTAAACATTTATTTGAAGTCATATAGGAGTTAATGGCAAAATGAAGGACACTTTACAGGAACCAAATCGCACCAAACTTTTAACGTCCTATATATTTAAAATTTTTACATGGAATTCCAAATATTTGCTTTTGTTTTTATGCAAGCAAAGATTTTTTCCCCAACAAGGTAAGAATTTTCATTCTAATAACAAATTATACAGACTCGTAATCCATTGAAAAACAAGAACAAACATTGAAATGATTCCCATTGTTTACCGTTTAACCTACTTTTATATTAGCAATATATCTGTAATATGAGAAAATAGAGTCATGCGTTTCTCAGCGATAACTCTTTTTCTTTTACCATCAGCTTACTCCTACAACGGCAGAAGTCGGAATTCTGTTTAAAACAACAGAATTCCGACTTCTGCCGTTGTAGGAGTATAAAACTACTCCCAGCATGTTACTGCCAATCTCCATTGTTTAAACGGTCTCAATGATTCAAAGGAATTACATACTTGCATGCAAATGAATATTAGATTTTTTGCAACCAATTACATGCCATAAATTACTTTATAATTTTGCTTATTTCAGATTCCAACCTTCTAGAAGAATATGGAAGAGATGAGACACAGCTATCAGAAATTTGAATCCATAATTTCCGTCCATCGTCAACTGATCTGTCCATTAATGTCAAAGTTGGGTTTATAAAGATTTTTCATGACATACTTTTTGCGATCTATTTCAGATCATTTCCAAATTTCATTATTTGGACATTTTATCTGATACTAATTCAAACCGGCCGCAACATTCAAAACAGACTATTCTTCCATCTCAAACGAAACGAAACTGACACAAAGTTTTTACCATTTGATGCAAAGTGTTCTGATCAAGACAATACACAAAGGAACTTTCCTCAATGCATTCTTTGTACCTATTGTATTCAATGTAACTTGCGGGAAAGTACACAAAATGCAAATGTCAAAGGTATTTTCTGTGAA
>MJUU01050097.1:9864-30046 GCA_002080025.1 Modiolus philippinarum
AGCAGCAGCAGCAGCAATTATACGCCATATATGACGCAGCAGCAGCAATTCTACATGGTATATGGCGCTGCAGCAGCATTAGCATTAGCAAAAACCCGTAAAAAGGCCGAAAGAGACAACAAAAATGTGATACATTCATCGAATACACGATATGAAACATGAAATGTGAACATAATTACAACAAAACATGATAACTAAACGATATCAATGTAATCAAAAGTGAAATATAACATCAATTGTTTGTGACAAACTCAACAAAACATCGAGATTGAATGAAATCACGTGAAATCTCGTACTGACGAGACTTGTTAAAGGTAACAGATATCAACTTGGCAGTGTGATCAATAGATTTAGAAGTATGAAGATACCCAATTCATATATGTTATGACATGACTAGATTATCAATAGTTCGGATAAAGAACGATCTAGGACCGAATTAGGGCCGACTATGGCCGATCTTTTATTGTAAGGGCCTATATCTCTATAATAGTATACGACAGCACTGTAACACCTACACCAATCATTTTAGAACTATACATTTACCCCGATTCCATATATAATAGGTCTATAGTACGAATAGTTCGGATTAAGGCCAAAGTAGGGCCGACTTGGGGCCGATCTCAATTTGTAGGAATGAATATCTCTATAACAGTACTTCAAAGCACCCCAACACTTATTCCAATCGTTTTAGAAGCCTAAAGATACCCCGAATCCATATATTATATGAACCTTTTACTAATTGTATTGATTAAGGCCGATCCAGGGCCAACTTACAGCCGATGTTTGATTTCAAAGGGCCGATATATCCTTAAAAGTACGTTTTAGCCCTTCACTACCTATTCCAATTGCTTTAGAAGTATTAAAGTACATCGAATCCATTTACGATATGTCTAAAGTAGTAATACTAAGGGTCAGGGCCGACTTAGGGCAATTTAGGGCCGATATCTCGTTAACACTCAGTACTACAGCTTTGAAACTTGCACCAACGGATTCAGCGACCCCGATTTTCCCTTGTAATACATCAAAAAGGAATCAAAATACGCAAACAATATTCAAAAATTAAGGTTTACTCAAAGGAGTATATGGCGACGAGTTCGGGTTTCCTCCGTTCTAAAAATAGATTTTAAGGGAATCCCCGCTCTATCTTGTGCATGCGCAGAAAAACACTTCGTGTTCCGGTCACATGACTTCCGCTTCCGGTCAAGTGAATTCCGGTGACGTCATTTCCGGTCTACGTCACTTCCGGTGACGTCACTTCAGACACCACCACAGCACCACCACCACAAATGCGCGAAGAACTGTGCTCATATACTACTTTGAGTAAACCTGTATTTTTGAATATTGTTTGCGAGATATCGGCCCGAAACGGCCCTAAGTCGGCCCTGACCCTTAGTATTACTTTTTTTTAGACATATCGTAAATGGATTCGATGTACTTTAATACTTCTAAAGCGATTTGAATAGGTAGTGAAGACCTACAACGTACTTTTAAGGATATATCGGCTCTTTGAAATCAAAGATCGGCTCTAAGTCGGCCTGGATCGGCCTTAATCAATACAATTAGTAAAAGGTTCATATGATATATGGATTCGGGGTAACTTTAGGCTTCTAAAACGATTGGAATAAGTGGTGGGGTGCTTTGAAGTACTGTTATAGAGATATGCACCCTTAAAAATTGAGATCGGCCCTAAGTCGGCACTACTTTGGCCTTAATCCGAACTATTCGTACTATAGTCCTATCATATATGGAATCGGGGTAAATGTATAGTTCTTAAAGTGATTGGTGTAGGTGTAACAGTGCTGTCGTGTACTGTTATAGAGATATAGGCACTTACAAATAAAAGATCGGCCTTAGTCGGCCCTTATTCGGTCCTAGATCGTTCTTTATCCGAACTATTGATAATTTAGTCATGTCATATATGAATTGGGTATCTTCATACTTCTAAATCTATTGATCACACTGCCAAGTTGATATCTGTTACCTTTAACAAGTCTCGTTCAGTACGAGATTTGACGTGATTTCATTCAATCTCGGTGTTTTGTTGCGTTTGTCACAAACAATTGATGTTATATTTCACTTTTGATTATATTGATATCGTTTAGTTATCATGTTTTGTTGTAATTATGTTCACATTTCATGTTTCATATCGTGTTATCGATGAATGTTTTGCATTTTTGTTGTCTTTATCGGCCTTTTTACGGGTTTTTGCTGCTGCTAATGCTGCTGCAGCGCCATATACCATGTAAAATTGCTGCTGCTGCTGCGTCATATATGACGTATAATTGCTGCTGCGACATATACCAGGTATAATTGCTGCTGCTTCTGCTACGTCATATACAACATATAATTGCTGCTGCTGCTGCGCCTTATACGAGGTAAAGTTGCTGCGCTGTGGCATTTTTGTGCCAAATTCGAGATATAAATTCTGCCCTGCTGTATTAAATATTGAATATTCTTGTTGTAATCGTCATTTTCATCCATCAAATTCTTTTAAAATCACCATTTGGACCATAACAATACTATGAAATCTTCCTTTTTTACTAAAAACAATATCATGAAATCTTCCTTTTACTAACACAATATCATAAAATCACCATGGTAACTAACACAATATCATGAAATCTGTCTTTAACTAACACAATATCATGCCATCACCATGGTTACTAAGGAAATACTTTAAACTAATGTATCACTAAATACCATTATTATTTTTGTAACAATCCTGAAAAAAGTGGATTGAAGCTGTACATAATGTGTACCAATCAAATTGCAGGAAATTCAACCAATCAGAAGCCTCCATTGACAATGGATTCACCAATCAGAATGCAAGAAAATTAACCAATCAAATCATCCCTTACAAAATTAACCAACCAATCACAGCCATCGATACAAATGACTCTGACTATATGAAGGCGCGATCAACCGGCCTCCTGAGTCGCCAGACTGCCATTCTGCCGACCAGTTCGAAAGTGTGATCCGAAGATACCTAAAATATAAGGTAAGTACATTAATTACCAATCACTAGTTCATAACTAATCATAATATTCATAACTAAATGTTATGACTAAATTATGTCCTTTTATCTTTACAGACCAATGAATAACCATATTGTGATAAGAAGAACCAAAGCGTGATTCGAAAGAAACCTCAAATAAATGGTAAGTAATTTAATTACCCATCACTAATTCATATTCATAACTTATTATAATATCCATAACTAATTATTATAACTAAATCATGTCCTTTTATTTTTACAGATGTATACCTGAGAATATTGTCAGCAAAATTTCATTAAGAAGAGTCAGTTGCTACAACATTACAGACAATTCAAGCAACATAGTATGTTTACATGTGGTGTATGCCTGAAACATTTTACAAGAAAAGACAACCGAGACCGTCATGAAAAGAAACATACTGATGACAGTTACTTCCCCTGCAATGAGTGTGGGTTATTATATAGGAACCAAGATAGTCTGTATGAACACCAGAATGAAAAACACCAGACAGGAGCTGGATTACCTCGTCAAACTATTGATCTAAGTCAACCCAATCAACATAACATTGAAAAAGGTAAAGGAACCAGAATGCCTCGTTTTAATACAGAATCCAATGAATATCATGTCACGTTCAAGGATTTACATGTCAACACTATTCCAGAAATTTTAAAATCACTACAGATATTGTTCGACTCCATTGTATTAGACTTAACCAGTGGGATGAATGAAGAAGATTTAGTTCAAATGACACTCGAATGTCCGGATTTGGATTTTCCTATAAAACTACCCTTTGTGAAAGTTTGAAAAATTTCAGGAGAGCCCCTGCTTTTGGAAATGGAAAGGGTGCTTCAATCAAACGAACAATTTACCTTGGACCAGGGCGTTAAACTTAATGTGACCCATGTGGAATTACCAAATGGTGGAGTCGGAAAAAAGTGTGATTATGTGGGCACGGAAAGGTTTTTGATAGAAAAACAATGTATTATTCAGATAAAAAACGATGATGATCTCTGCCTGGCACGAGCTATTGTTACAGCCATAGCCAACATCGATAATCATGATAAATGGAACAGTATTCGCCAAAGTAATTATATTCAGAAGGAGTTGGCCATCGAATTACACACCAAAGCCGGCGTACCGTTAATGAAATGTGGAATCGACCAAGTTAAACAGTTCCAGAATTTTCTAACTGACTACCAAATACATGTGGTTGCCCAAGAACATTTTAATGATATTATTTACCATGGACCCTCAGCTGAGAAGAAAATATTTTTGTATCATCATGATAACCATTATGACGTTATTACCAGCATGGCTGCTTTTTTTGAGACGTAGTTACTATTGTACTGATTGTCACAAAGGATATAACACCAAAGAAGAACACGTGTGTAACAATGTATGTAATTGCTGTCATAAAATTCATGACCAAACCGAAGATGTCGAGTGAATACTTTGTACCGATTGTGGACGGTATTTTAAAGGATCAACATGTTTTTATCTTCACCAACAGATGACGTCAGCGGGAAGCTCGACGTGAACTACGTATTATAAATGCCAGAGCTGTGGACAAACCGTGAATGTAAAGTTGAATAAACATCATACTTGTGGAAATGTCTATTGTAACATATGTAAAGATTACTATCCACCGGGACATCAGTGTTATATGTTACCCGTGAATAAAAACAATGAACAAAAGAAACAGACTTTCATTTTCTTTGATTTTGAATGCACTCAGGATGATAGATTCAGTGTGATGAAGGATATTCACCCGACGGCAACGGTAGGTGCACTCATTGTAAAACATAAACGTGTGGAACGTTAGAACACAAACCTAATTTATGTGTGGTACATAAAGTATGTTCACGGTGCATGGATGAAAACGTGGATAAAAATAGTATGTGTCAAATGTGTGGAAAAAACGAATTAATGTTCGCAGGACCCAACACAACTGAAGACTGTTGTAAATGGTTGTTTTCCGGGGTCAGTAGTGGAGCTACTGTTATTGCACATAACTTTAAAGGGTATGATTCTTTACCTATTCTAGGATATTTGTATCAGCACGGAGTCAAACCAACGATCATAGCCAATGGAACCAAGAACATGTTCATTGAAATATCCGGATGTCGTATTGGAATAATAGATTCTATTAACTTCTTACCCGTGGCTTTAGCCGAACTGCCCAAGATGTTTGGATTGACGGAACTGAAGAAAGGATATTTCCCACACTTATTCAACATGAAGACCAATCAAACCACTTTATTGAATCATCTACCGGATGTGGGATTTTATCAGCCCGATAGAATGAAATCTAAAGACAGAGACACATTCTACCAATGGTACGAGACCAATTACCAACAACCATTCCATTTTCAAAACGAACTATTGAGTGACTGTAGATCTGATGTGGATATTTTGAGAAGAGCCTGTCTGAAATTTCGTGAATTGTTTCTAGAGATGTCTTCTAGTAACGGACAGAGAGGAATCGATCCATTCCAACAATGTATCACAATAGCATCTGCCTGTAATTTGGTCTTTAGACAGAAATATCTTCAGCCCGATACCATCGGTATTATTCCTGCACACGGATACCGCCCCTGTGAGAAACATTCGTTAAAAGCCGTGCAGTGGATCAATTACCTATCGAAAAAGGAAGGAGTCCGTATACAACACGCAGAAAATGGTGGACAGAAACAAATTGGACCCTACAAAGTGGATGGATACTACGAGAACGAAAACGGAAAATATGTGTTAGAGTTCCATGGAAAGTTCTGGCATGGATGTTTACACTGTTATAGTGCTACCACCGTAAATCCCGTCAACGGTATGACCATGAGCGACTTCCATCAACGTACTATGGAAAAGAAACGGTTTTTAGAAGATCAAGGTTATATCTACATAGGTAAATGGGAATGCGAGTTTGATAAAGAGGTCCAAGACAATAATGAATTAAGACACTTTCTTCAACAGTTCCAGATGATTACTATTTGGAACCAAGAGATGCTTTTTGTGGTGGAAGAACGGAAGTCTTTACGCTGTACAAAGACACGTTGAATGGTGGGTTCATTGATTATTACGATGTGACGTCGTTATATCCTTACATTAATAAAACTGGTAAAAACCCGATTGGACATCCACACATCATCACCGAAAACTTCACTGATATTCAACACTAAGACGGATTGATCAAATGCCAAGTGATCCCACCCAGAGGACTCTACATTCCGGTGTTACCGGCGAAGATCAACAACAAGTTATTATTTCCGTTATGTAAAACCTGTGCGGAATCGAATCAACAAAGACCGTGTGAACATACCGATCTTCAATGAGCACTGACTGGAACGTGGGTGACGGACGAAGTGAAAAAGGCTGTGGAAAAAGGATATATAATTCGACAGATCTATGAAGTGTAGCACTTCGAGACAGGCCAATATGACCCCATTTCAAAGACCGGTGGTCTCTTTACCGAATATATCAATACTTTCCTTAAAATGAAACAAGAAGCCAGTGGTTGGCCCGAGTGGTGTGACACCGAAGATAACAAGTTGAAGTATATTCGAAACTACCATGAAAAGGAGGGTATACTCCTACACTATAATAACATCAAAAAAATCCTGGATTGAGATCATTAGCTAAACTCATATTACATAGCTTTTGGGGAAAACTCGGACAAAGAAGCAACTTACCCCAAATCAAATATGTATGTGAACCTGTGGACTATTTCGATATGTTTACCAGTGACCAAATTATCGTCATGAGCGTTTATCCCGTCAATGATGAGATGTTGGAATTTAGATACCATTATACAGAAGAGTTTGTGGAAGACTCTGGGCGTACTAATGTCGTCATTGCTGCTTATACAACTGCTTAAGCCCGTTTAAAATTGTACAGTTAATTGGAAAAGTTGGACAGCGAGCCATATACGACAATACCGGTTCTATTGTTTATGCATCTCAACCTGGAGAGTGGAAACCCGAATTAGGAGACTACTTAGGAGATCTTACGGATGAAGTACCAGATAACACAATTACAGAGTTTGTGACTGGAGGACCTAAAAATTACGCTTACAAGCTAGTTAGACTCGATAAGAACATAAATACCACCATATCTAAAGTGCGAGGAATCAGCCTTAACTACATGAACTCTCTGACCATCAACTTTGATACAATAAAACACATGTTCACTAATAAAAGAGACGATGTGAAGACCGTTACCGATGATTTTAAAATTATAAGATACCAGAAGAGACTACTATCCATTCATCAAAGTAAAAATTATAGACTTGTGTTTGACAAAAGAATCATCATGACTGATTATTGTACTTTACCTTATGGATATTAAACGCTGTAAAGATAGCATGTGGCACTCTGACATGTGTCTATCTAATGACGGAGATAATAAAATGTATATATGTTAATGTTCTGTTGTTTAATTCAATGCCTAAAGGAAGAATACGCTTAGAAGATCTAGCAAAAAACAAAACAACAAAAACCAAAATAAAAAAAAAATAAATGAATAAATAAAAATAACAAATATTAATGAATAAATAAATATGCAAATAAACAAACAAACATAAAAAAAAACAAAAACAAAAACAAACTAAAAAAACAAACAAAACAAACACAAAAAAACCAAACAAGCAAAACAAGAACGAAAAAAAAACTTAAAGTCGTCATAGCAACTTCGGTTAGAATTGAAAAAAAGAAGCTTAAGATAAATGTAGCTCTAATAATTTGAAAATAGTATTAGATAAAAGCAGAAGTAACTTTTAAAAATGGGTACAGAAAGAATAACAAAAAGGATAGTTAGAGTTAGTCATGAACAAAAGACAACAAAATCAGGACTTAAGAAACACAACATAATGCATACAAACACCAAATGACTAGGGTTAGGGTTAGAGCTAAGGGTTAGGGTTATATACAGTATGGTTAAGGTTGGATTGGTTAGAGGTTAGGATAAATCATGGTATATCTGAACATAAACAACATTACATAACAAAAAAAGATAGGGTTAGTGCGAGGATAAGTGTAAGGTTAAAGGTTAGGGTTAGGGTTAGCATGAGATCAAAGATAAGACCAATAAAAGAATCTTGAATTGAGATAGGGCGATACTAATAAAGAACCTTGAACTGGGGTAGGGCGAGACTAATTAAAGAACCTTGAATTGAGGTAGGGCGAGACTAATATTTGCCAATGACAGGGTATGACCAACGGCAATGGACAAGTTTGACCACAGCTTAAGGCAAGACATACAAAATGTACGTGTTGAGACCAAAGGTCAGCGACATACTAAATATGGCAGATTCTTTACAGTTCTCGGTTCCGGAACGGAAACGATCATCGGAATCGGTAGGGAAAAATCGAAGACCTTTAACATTGGGCCTATGGGTTTGGACGGCCCGATATACTACTCATATGCTATCCTTACCATGTATTTTTAAGAATTTTGTTCCATGTACATTTCATCATATCGTGTAAGATTCTTTGATGATGCACTATCAAAATTTTAAATTCCGGGTTTCATTTGTTTAAAAAAATAAACTATTATTCTTGTCATTTGCATTTAAATAATACACACATCCCCAGATCTGTCATGTTTTTCTTATATTGAGCTTGACGAATGTTCTGTAGTCGTTTATGTCTTTTGGCCCTTTGTCAGGATACAGATGATATTGTTCTCCCGAGATTTTTTATATGTTGATTTCGTATCAAAGAGAAATCCAGATACGGTGAAAGAGGCCGTATTGAATATTCTCTCAAAAAAAAGGAAACGCAACAAACGAAAAATTGACATTTTTTTTCGCAAACTCCAGTCACCATGTATCTTATAAATAATGTAGATAGAAATGTGAAATTGGTCACTTCCATTGTAAAAAGGTTCACTAATGTCAGAAACGAAACACACTTATATTAAAAAGTTAGTGATTACAGTTTGACAGTTTATATCTGATATGTCCTCGTTAGTCTGAAACGAAGCTGCAACCCGTTTCGGCATACACTCGATCAAATGCCAACCTACGCTTGTTGTATTGTCTGCCATTTATCTTCAGTGTCTGATCAAACTGATGACGATTTCCCCTGTGTAAATTTATGTCATTTGTTTTCATTTGTTATGAAAATCTTTAAAATAAAGTGATTTAAATGTCAATTTAAACTTTTATTTTGTATATGAACTTTGTGACAACATTATTTCAGATAGTTGTGATGTTTAACATTGCAGTACTTCCGGTACTTGTCATTGGATTTTGTTACACATGGATTATTGTAACAATATGGCAACAGGAGAATAATGTCATGTTGGAAGGGGGATTTAGAAATACAACAGGTGTATATTGAAATATAAATAACACATAGTTATAATGCATATATAGAAATATATTCCGATTTACAGATGTAAGCCTGCTTTTGATCGGATGACATTCCTTGAATGTCAACATATATTCATTATGGTGACATCATGGTGACTTCTAGTTGCTTTGCTTGTTTTTCCCATGTATTTTTTTTAGATTTTGTCTCATGTGCATTTCCTCCATATCCTTTCATTCACCATTATATTTTGTTTATGATATAATTTGATGGTACAATAATATAAATATCATATATGACAAAATATATGGATAGCATGTACGTATCATGTTAAAGAAATGCTTACGCTTTTATGACATTATAAAAATGTTAACGCTTTTAAAACATGACGGAAGATGAACTTATGACATTGGAAAACGTACGATTATTTGAATATTTGAACATGTGATAATGACGTTTCAGAACTTGAAGTTATGACGTTAATCAGTGTTCATATGACATAACAAGTAAATCACTGAAACGTTAAAGAACTTGTGTATATGACGTCACAGCAAAAATGCATATGAAAGTACGGAACATGCACTTAAAACGTCACAGTATATATACATATGACGTCCATTTAAAATGAAGATTCAGTTGAAAACTAGTATGTCAATCGTTCGAAGAACAATTGATAGGTCTTTCCCAAAGTTGCTTCAGAATGTTCTCATTATTGATTCATAGGGAAAACCAACATTCTAAGCTTAATATGTATATTTATAGACTCTTTATAACGTGAAATCCATTTTTTTTTAATGTGACCTTGGCATTTGACCTTGACGTCATTTTGAAGGTCAAGTCTACCTGAACATTTTTTGTATTGAATATATGTTTGTATCTTTAATGGTATTTGAGCTATAGGCAAAAACCCCTTATTTATACATCGAAAATCGGTTTTTGGCCCATAGGTCCAAAATGGTTGGTCCAATGATTTTGGACCCAATGTAACAATTGTAGGTCTCAACAAGACACACATTTTCTCCATTTCATTTAGTCAGCTATCTGTTACGGTTTCTGAGTTTATCCGCTAACAAGTCTAGAGGTCAAAATAAAGGTCACCGATTACCTTTGACCTTGACCTTTTCAAATAGCCTCTGGGGAACCAAGAACAATGGTGTAGGTCTCATGTCTCTATCACTTCCGGTTTGGGAGAAAATCATTGTTAAAAAAAAGCATCAAATTTTGCGGGGGAATACCTCCAGAATGGTCCATCGGACAATTTCGGACCAAATGTAACAGATCTTTGTCATGACTTAACAAACATTTTTCTAATTACACTTCATCAGCTATCTATTATGGTTTCCGAGTTTATCTGCTAACAAGGTTTACCGTGTTTGATAATGTAACTCTGTTACTAAAAATAGATCGGGTTCACAGGGTGAGTTTGGTCAAACCCGGCCATTTCTGAATAATGATACCAAGTATCAAAGTGTTATCTTTTAAGACTTGTTTGCAATTATTGGAAGAAAAAAAAAGAAAAAAAATAATAACTAGTACGTCAATCGTTCGACGAACAATTGATAGGTCTTTCCCAAAGTTGCATCAGAATGTTCTCATTATTGATTCATAGGGAAAACCAACATTCTAAGCTTAATATGTACATTTATAGACTCTTTAATGTGAAATACATTTTTTTCAATGTGACCTTGACATTTGACCTTGACGTCATTTTGAAGGTCAAGTCTACCTGAACATTTTTGTATTGAATATATGTTTGTATCTTCAATGCTATTTGAGCTATAGGCAAAAAACCCTTATTTATACATCAAAAATCGTTTTTTGGCCCATAGTTCCAAAACGGTTGGCCCAATGATTTTGGACCGAATGTAACAAATGTATGTCTCAACAAGACACAAATTTTTTCTGTTACATTTCATCAGCTATCTGTTACGGCTTCCGAATTAATCCGCTAACAAGTCTAGAGGTCAAAATAAAGGTCACCGATAACCTTTGACCTTGACCTTTTCAAATAGCCCCTGGGGAACCAAGAACAATGGTGTAGGTCTCATGTCTCTATCACTTCCGGTTTGGGAGAAAATCATTGTTAAAAAAGCATAAAATTTTGAGGGGGCATAATTCCAGAATGGTCCATATGACAATTTCGGACCAAATGTAACAAATCTTTGTCATGACCTAACGAACATTTTTCTTATTACACTTCATTAGCTATCTTTTATGGTTTCCGAGTTCATCTGCTAACAAGGTTTACCATGTTTGGTGATGTAACTCTGCTACTAAAAATAGATCGGCTTCACAGGGTCAGTCTGGTCTATTCCAGCCATTTCTGAATAATGGTACCAAGTATCAAAGTGATATCTTTTAAGACTTTTTTGCAAATGTTGGAAGAAAAAATAATAATAATAATAATCAGAAGAAGGTCTTTCCATCAAACATTTAAGATTGATTTTAGATAACGACTCACTAAAGCATTTTTTTTATCTGTAACTTGGCCGTAGATTAGTTCAATATGTTAAGACTTTCACATTCTGACGTCAGTGATCATCAGTTGCTGTCCCTACAACCCTTTTCCTTTTTAATTTAATAGAATACGGATGACACTTAATACTGTGTAAAAAAATCCTTTTAAAAGAAAGTTGCATTTCCAAGTGTTATCTGAAGTCTTGGCTTATCTAATAAGGAGAAATTTCATTATCCAGATTATTGCATGATTGAAAGATATTTTACTCAAATTATCGCTTATTACATTGTTAAGTTTGCTATATTCATTTATTGAATGCATTTTTTTTTCGAAAATCACTGCCATGTAGCTTTTACGATACGTAATTTTAATGAAAATATGCTTGTCTACAATTTAAAAAATAAGCTTTCAGTTACATATATTTTTGATACTTCTTCAATGTTAGAATGGAGTTAAAGCAAATAGGAACACATCACCATAACATTTGGTACCGGTTTCCATAATTGTATGTTTATCTTTCAGAAGGTATGAATGCAACGAAATGTGATAAGAACGTTTTCTCCAAGTCCGAATTAATAACCAAGGCGAAAATAAGAACAATTAAGTCAGTTTTAATTGTTGTCATAGGTATGGACATTACAGCATTAAAGTTTCATTCTTAGGAATATATTCGAAAACTTATTTTTACCTTTATATAAATGCTTTCCAGAAATAGAAAAGCGTGAAAATTAATCTCGCAATCTTCACAAGAATGGAAAAAGGGAAAAAGAACAAAAATAATTTGGTTAACAGTAAGCAGCCCTTATGTCTTTTCATTGATTTCTTCAGATGTTTGTTTGTTTTTGTTGATTGGTGTTCCCATTGTTTTTTTTTTTTAAGTCTTTGATTGATTCATAAATTGACGGCTGCTGTTTACAGAGCAGGACATGCTTGTCCTCCCGGACCAACTGATGTCAATCTCATTTTAACGGGAGTTCAAACTGTTAGTGCCTTGGTTTTGAATGCTGTGATTGTAGCTATTTACTGTCATTGTTTTCTGTGTTCTGTTTTTGGCAATGTCTTTGCTATTAATTTTTGTAAATACCAAATTTTTCTTTCTCCTGTATTCTACTGCCGCTGTTCCAAAATATTTGCAGGTGTTGTGTACAATAAAGTAGTATATTATTCCCATTTAGTTGCCCGATTGTGAGTACAATCATGTAACGACATGATACTTCTTCCAACTGTCTTGTTATTGTTATGTATTTGTTCCAGACCATACGCGTATTTGGACCGTACGCGTACGGTCTGGACTATATGCGTATACTCATACGGTCTGGATCGAGCCAGACCATTGCAGTATGCTGACCGTATGGGTATCTCTAGAAATTCCTTTGAAGTGAATATTTTTAATTACATGTAAATATTTGTGAAACATGTAAAATAAGGTTAAAATGAAAAGTCCACATATATTTTAATAGATGAACAACATCGTTTTAGGATCCGAATGGGTACGTCCTATCAAGCTAAGTGGTGCAGGATTAGGAACTACTTAACTGTATTTCATTCGTTCCATATATTACACATATTTTTAATTAAATCTAAAGAGACAGAACCAATGTCAAGACATTAATTGTCGTTAAAGTATTTGGTTGCCGCATCAACTGTGACCTTTGTTCATGCGGAGCTGCTAAGAATTTATTAAGACGAACTTCTTTTCTTTTATATACTGCCCAAAACTGAATGATGCACCCTTTCCATGTTTTATAACACTTCATATTTTCTCCACTAGCTTTTTCATTTGTTATCAACTAATTCGACGATTTTGTCAGTAAATTATCCAAATGAGAATTTAGTTTTACGAAAGGATATGGAGTAAATGAACATGAGATCATAACACATATGTTAACTCCAACTGCAATAATTTTAATGAGCTGTATGGCCATTTCGGAAATTAATTCCTCATTAGCAGCACTAGAACTCAAACAAAGGAAATCCATAATTTCAAAAAATGTTTAAAATGCATAAAACTAAACGAAATCCGAATAATCAGTAATATCAAATATAGCTAAGGACAAAACTACGATGGAGGGAGTTAATCCTTTTGTTTAGAAAGTCCATAAATTTAGATAATAGAAATTGAACAAAGTGTACACATGAGATAATATCTCATGTACAAGTACACCATATCTAAGAAAAATAAAGAGCATACATCTCTACCACGGGGAATTGTTTTACCAACTCCACACTGTAATAAAAGACAAACTCCTGTATTAAATATTTTATTTAACTCCAACTGCAATAATTTTAACGAGCTGTACGGCCATTTATACACTAAAGTGTGGGTACAATAAAGTAAATATATCATTTAGATTTTTTTTCTTAGGTTTGGGCACAGTAATGTCTGGTTATTGAATAATTTTAGTTTATTGAATAGTTCAGTAAAATACAAACGAGGCTGCCCAATTTAATATTATAATAATACTTAGTTGCACAATATTATGCACAGCAAATACAAGTGAAAAGCAAGACCGATACGGGACATATCTCTTCCATTTTAGAAGCTTTTAAATAAAGGTGTCATAAAGGTGTCAAATAATGGGTGTTTTCATATTACTCCTGCTATGTTCTCGAAGGTTTTAAATAGCCTCATTAGTCCTTGGACTTAATACGGACCCAATAAAAGAACACTCATTCTTTAACACTATAGAAATGTTAGACAATTACAATATTTGCAATAAAATGAATTATTATACTGCCAGCAATATTTTTTCTAACAAATACATATTTTTTGGTTTGAATATAACTATGAATGTAAAAACACTTCACCATTAATACATTCTGTTTTTCAGCTTACATAACGTGTTGGAGCCCTGTATGCATTGGTGTGGCATTAAATACCTGGCAAATTATTCAAAGTGGGATCGAATACCAGTTGCCTTACGTACTAGCACCATTAAACAGTATGGTGAATCGACTCGTATTTCTGCTTTTCAACAAGAAAATGTTTTACAGAAGGAAATCCTGTAACAGAAAATACACTACACTGCGGACATTTTCTACGGCTACATCGTGTACCTCTAATTTGAGATCAACTTCACGTATATTAAGTAATAATTCAAATCTTTTTAGACATTCTGTCTTTTAGTTTGGTTATTCCAAAATTGTCTTATTCATGCAACAATTGCAACAGAGACGATGGGGCAACAATTTAAGCGCTGATAAAGACGATATGACAATGCCTCTTCATGCACAAAAAGACGTTTAAAAATCTACAAATGACATGTAAGAATAGAAATATTTTCTGTACATATGTATGCCGATGATTTATAGTCTATTTGCGTATGGGTGTCGTTGATTTTTGTTTATTTTACCACTCGCTACATATTTGGTCACTTGGTTTGTGGCGTTGTATCAATCCTTTGAAAATTAACATCCGGGTATTTTTAAAGTACCCGGAAATTTAAGGATTGAATTTGACTTTCAGACAATATTGAGAATATGTTGTAAAATATTTGTAAAATCTATGATATGCTGTCCTGTCACATAGATATATGTGAAAAATATTCCAGTTGACATTCCAGTTGGTTCATGTCTACAACGGCAGAGGAATACCGAAGGAACAAAGGAGAGGAATTTACAAAAATCGAAGTCCAAAGACACGGCAAAAACGAGAACACTGAAAACAATGACGCTAGACCGACATAAAGCACTGAGATAAAAAAAAAACACAACATTCAAAACCAAGTCTACCTGATTTGCACTCAAAGATATAAATATATATGCAATCAGAATGTGTTTTATGCCCCTTATCGAATTGATCGGGGGCATATTATTTTTGTCCTACCAATATAGTGTATAGGGTCTAGTCAAGGGGAACATAAATATGCAAAAAAATTAGGTCAGGTCAAAGTTCAAGGTCACAGAGGTTAAAGAGGGGTGAAATTGGCTGTTTTCACATATTTGACTGTAGAATCCTTATTATTTATCCTATTGAAGACGAGGTTTGTTTAATGTTATTGCTAACAAAATTGCGCAACTGCAATGTGTCGACGGATTTGAGGTTGTATTTACCGTTTTGGAGAAATAAGAGGCCCAAAGGGGATCACACGGAAAAAAATGATTTTTTTAATGTTTTTGTCGAATCTTGATGCAGTATTTTTCTGCAGGTATCTTATAGCATGTTTAAACAGATACTTTTAACAATTAAAACCATTTCGATAAACAAGAGGCCCAAACGGGCTTCGTCTGTTTCAGAATAAAGGGGTTATATTTGGTGCTTTTATGGTAATAAAAAACTTAAGATCTATGTAAGATAGACTTAAATACTTGGCAAGTATATAGGTCTTGTCAATATTAACATAAACTTGCAAAAAAAAAATATAGGTCAAAGGGACAAGGTCACAGATGTCAAAAAGGGTTAAAATCGGGTATTTTTATACATTTTACTGTAGGCTCTTGGGGCATATGTAGTGTTTCACAAACGCATCTTGTTTTTTATTTACTTTTTTTCAGAATTATTGCAAATTAATGATACCAAATAAAAAGATATTTTAGCGCAGATATATAAAATAACACATATTTCTATCTTAAATTTTTATTCGACAGATTGAAATGGTTTCGAAAATATAACATTTACAAAAATCATATTTCGTTGATTAGCAAGTGAACGAATGCACTCAAATACACAACCGAAGCAACAACACAAAGGATAAATTCAAAGATCTATAGTTTGAAAAAAATATACAGATGTATTTTAAAATCAAAAAAGGGACATCAGTGGCAAGTAAAAGGAAAATTAAGAAAATTGAACGCCGCATAAATAAAACATTGGCAGTGTGAACGACGACAAAATCTTGTATAGTCTGCCTGGAGAGCTGACGCATGATCTTTTTAATGTAAGGCACCTGCCATTGAAAAGTCAAGTGTACGGCGAACGAATACCGAAGCAAACAGAGAGAAATGAATAATTATAAAATAAAAAATTGAGGAAAACGACGATTAAGATTTTAAAACAATTTAGGCAATATGACAAAGACAAAAAACAAAATAACAAAAATAAATCAGAACGCCACGAATTTTATGTACCAGCAGGTTGAACCCCTACAAGAAAATGAGATACCATTAATTCAGTGTCTGTCACTCTGGTAATATACTAGACACTTATTATTTGTGCCAAAGATATCCTTAATCCTACTACAGTCCATGGAACAAAAATTTTCGTCTAGTGTTAAATGTTACATTTTCTAAAGGTATAGAAAAACGTAATTTCTGTCAATAAAAATATTTGCATTTTTCTGTTGTTCCAATTCTTTTGACCATCACTTATTCAATGACAAAGTAAGGAATTTACAAACAGATTTTTACTTTATATCTGTAGGAGTCTAGGATGATGTTTATTTCGCTGAACTTGATTAGTCTTCATTTAGGGGCCGACGCCGACCTGTCGTTGGGTGTGGGGTTTCCTCACCGTTCATTGAAGATCTTATGGTGTCCTTGCGTTGTTATTACTCCCCTTTGGGTCGTTGTCTCTTTGACACATTTCCATTTCTTTTCTTTTTTTTTCCCATTTTTAGCTCACCTGGCCAAAGGCCATGTGAGCTTTTGCCATCACTTGGCGTCCGTCGTCCGTCGTCGTCCGTAAACTTTTCATATTTTTGCTATCTCCTCTGAAACCACTGGACCAATTTCAACCAAACTTTACATTAATGATGTATGGAAGGTCTTTTACTTAGTTTGTTGAAATTTTTTCGATCCGCCAAAAAACATGGCCGCCAGCGCTGAACTTAGATTTTACATGGGACGCTATGGAAAAAACATATATTTGCTATCTCCTCTGAAGTTACTGAAGCAAATGGAACCAAACTTCACAGGAATGATGTATGGAAGGTCCTTTACTTCGTTTGCCGAATTGTTTTCGATCCGTGAAAAAACATGGCCGCCAGCCCAGAACATAGTTTAACATGGGACCCTATGGGAAAAGCAAATATTTGCTATCTCCTCTAAAGTTACTGAAGCAAATGGAACGAAACTTTACAGGAATGATGTATGGAAGGTCTTTTACTTAGTTTGCCGAAATTTTTTCAATCCGTGAAAAAACATGGCCGCCAGTGCAGAACATAGTTTAACATGGGACCCTATGGGAAAAGAATATATTTGCTCTCTCCTCTGAAGCTACTGAAGCAAATTGAACCAAACTTTACAGGAATTATGTATGGAAGGTCCTTTACTTAGTTTGCCGAAATTTTTTCGATCTGTGAAAAAACATGGCCGCTAGCGCAGAACATAGTTTAACATGGGACCCTATAGGAAAAGCAAATATTTGCTATCTCCTCTGAAGTTACTGCAGGAAATTGAACCAAACTTTACAGGAATGATGTATGGAAGGTCCTTTACTTAGTTTGCCGAAATTTTTTCGATCCGTGAAAAAACATGGCCGCCAGCGCAGAACATAGTTTAACATGGGACCCTATGGGAAAACATATATTTGCTATCTCCTCTGAAGCTACTGAAGCAAATGGAACCAAATTTTACAGGAATGCTGTATGGAAGGTCCTATACTTAGTTTGCCGAAATTTTTTCAATCCGTGAAAAAACATGGCCGCCAGCGCAGAACATAGTTTAACATGGGACCCTATGGGAAAAGCAAATATTTGCTATCTCCTCTGAAGTTACTGAAGCAAATGGAATCAAACTTAACAGGAATGATGTATGGAAGGTCATTTACTTAGTTTGCTTAAATGTTTTCGATCCGCCAAAAAACATGGCCGCCAGCGCAGAACATAGTTTAACATGGGACCCTATGGGAAAAGCAAATATTTGCTATCTCCCATGAAGTTACTGAAGCAAATGGAACCAAACTTTACAGGAATGATGTATGGAAGGTCCTTTACTTAGTTTGCCGAAATTTTTTCGATCCGTGAAAAAACATGGCTGCCAGCGCAGAACATAGTCTAACATGGGACTCTAAGGGAAAAGCATCTATTTGCTATCTCCTCTGACACTACTGAAGCAAATTCAAACAATCTGTACAGTAAATATGTATGGGAGGTACTTGGATCTGACAAAAAAGATGGCCTCCAGTGCAGAACATAGTTTAACATTTGAGCCCGGAATGAGATAACCATCTCCTTATAATCATCATCTCTGAAATGTATAGAAGGTCCTATGCAAAAATTATTCATTTCAATAGGATCAGACAAAAAACATGGGTGCCAATGAAGAACATAGGTAAACATTTGACCCCATTGGTAAGGAAACATCTTTTTTAGTCATGTAGGGCGTAGAAGCATTTTGCCAGGTGAGCGATACAGGCTCAGTCTCTGAGCCTCTAGTTAGCTACAAATCAACCATTACTCAATTCTTATACTGGACGATAAACTGTATGCGAAAATTAAATGAAATCATACGAATACTTTTAGGAGATTTAAGTATATGCGTTTGTTAAAGTTTCAAACTTTGTTTTCTGACAATGCAGGAAAAATAAAACGTTGCCACAACAATTTAGGGATTATTTATATTTTAGGTGTAAACCTTGAATATTTGGAGACAACTCTATTTTTCACTGTCATAATACTTACATAAATAAAAAGCACCATTGTTATAGGTATTATTAAGATTTCAAAGTTGTAACATTTCTTTTTAAGAAATCAAATAAATATTCTTTTTGTCATATAAATCACTGCACATTACTTCTACATTTAATGCAATGATAGATAAAAATGATAAAACATATATATATATATATAAACAACATAAAACAAAGCAAAAAACACCCAAAATCCCTGTTGTGCTAGATCTAAACAGATACACACAATGTGGTTAATTTATAAACTTTCAGTATGAACAATGTGAATAGCACTAGTATAAATACTGTTTATATTTCAACTCTATCCGAGTCTTTCTCAAAACAACAAAATATATAATAAAACAATAAACTATTTACAAAAAACTACACTACAAAACTTAATTAAATAGGTAAACTACATTTCGGAGACTGAAGGCGTGACCTCAATTATAATGATGTGAAAAAATATTTGCTGGTGTTTGTACATAACATTTACTGCAATATTTTCTTAATTTTTTAACGTTGGTATTATATGCATTTATTGATCTATAACCCTGATGTTAAGACTGGGTTTTAAACGATCAATCCAATAGCTTTCTTTGGATCTTCTCTGGTTTAAATTCCACGATCTGTTTTGATCAATTGCGATGACTTGCATATTTTGCCAGTTGTGATTTGGAGTATTAAAATGGATTGCAGTGGCCTGGTTCTGATCTTTGTTTTCTTTGTTTTAATACTCCAAATCACAACTGAACAATAATCTGAAATTAATCTTTTCACAATAACACTATTTGATATCGTTTTTCCCCTTTTAACCAAATGCATAAAAGTTAGAAATAATATCCACTGAAGCAAACTGAATTAAAAAGCCGGGTAATTA